>PVJX010008146.1:0-67015 GCA_004027295.1 Dolichotis patagonum
TTTTGCTGTTGTTGTTGTTGTTGTTGTTATTGTTATTAATTCCATAGGTGATATCTTCAGGGAAGCTGTCACAGATTCTTGTTCAGGGGAAGTAAACTTAATTGAGAAACAAACTTGGCCTGCCTGGGTGTTTTTCACAGTTCATGGAGGGAGATGGCTGCTCTGAGATTTCCTATGTGACGGCCATCAGTGGACCAGAGGTTGTCAGTTTTCTCTTTTCATTTCAGTAGCAACTCTGCAGGATAAATACCATTTTGACAACTTCTGAGGGAGATGCAGAAAAGTTAAATGTCCAAGTCACATGGCATTAATAAGTAGCAAAGCCAGGGCTCCAACACAGTCCATCTTTCCAAAGCTCACGTTCCTTTTGCTATTCTAGTCTGGCTAAATGGTTCCATGGTGAGTAGGGAACAGAAATCTGGATAAATGGGCAAGGTCATAAAATTCATAACGTCTGTATCACTTAAAAGATCTAAATACTGTGGACAGAGGTTTTATGGAAACAATTAGAAAATAACTTTCAACAGTGCTGGAAATGGCTAATGAAATTACATGCACCAACTCCCCATGAGGAATGCAATTATTACGTCCTGCAAACGTGTAGTAATAAAAACTGAAAAAATGACAGTAATATGATAAATGCTGCATAACAATGTTATTTGCAAACAATAAAATTCACCCCAATGCAGAGAGAAAGTAACTTTATTAAGTGAGTTAGGTGAGTCAGAGAAAACCCAGATAGACCAGAAAGACCAAGCATGCAGGACAGATGTTCACAACCATCGGAGGGAGAGGAAGCACACAGCAGCCACTCTCACGCCATAGGTCACATCAGGGACTGGGTGCCAGACTCTCTACTCAGATGGGCCACATCCCTTCCCCACCATGCTTCCCTGCACGGGGCTGCCTTTCCACATCCTTACTTCCAGTCCAGCCTCTCTGGAGCTGGTCTAATGAGTGAACCAGAGGCACATACCTACCCCAAGTTATGCTGGAATCTAGGTTTCAGATTATTTTTTTAAAAATCCTTTGGTAGCTAAAACTCATAATTAAGGAAATTCCCCAAAGATAAATTTTGGAGCAGGCATAATAATTGGCCATTCTCGCGAGGTAAAAGGGTCTGGGGAAGTTAAGAACCTGGCAGACTGTCTGCCACTCTTCAGGGAAGAGGTGTGCTGGCTGACATGAGTATTTAATTCCATTTGACAGGCTCAATGTCATGGTAGAGAGGGAGCCTGACTCACCAAATTTAATGAAAATATCCATGAAGGCCTCACAGCTCCCTGGGTTTAAATCATATTCACCCTGAAAGTTTTTGTGGCCACTAAATTTCTCAAGAAAATTTATCTCCTGAGAGAGTAAATTTACCTGATACCAAGAAGAATATTCTAGTCTCTTCTGCACCAGCCCTTTATTGTGAACGAATCCATTCACATCCATTTGACAACGTGCCAGGCATTGCACTAAGGTATCAGCTATCCGGTGGCAATCCAGTCCCAGTTTTGCTGCCTATTAGTTCACAGCCTGGTGAGGAGAACAAAGAAAGTTGTGAGGTGAGGTGACACATGCAGGCATGAAATGGGTGACAGAAGTGAGGAGGCACAACCGAATCTCTGCCCCTTCCAGGTGAAGGACAGTGCCTGAGTGAAGGCTTCACGGTGGAGTCAACTGGTGGAGAGCAGGCGGAGAGGACAAAGGTGAGGGTCATTCATTCTGCTCCTTGAACACATGTCTGCTGAGGGCCTATGTATGCCATGGGCTAGGACACTATAGGACATGGGAGGTGGAGTGAGGAGAAGCGTGGTAGGGTGGGCATGGCAGGTGGCTGCAGGGACAGGTGGAGTTAACCAAACAGTGCACATGTGCCATGTTAAGCAGTTGAGACTCCATCCACGGTGCTTTCTCTTTTTAAACTGATCAGGAATCTGGAGGCTATGGGAGGCTGGATCAGTTTCTAAAACATTCCCTCCCAGGTCTAAACACAAGACTTAATACCAGTGGATCCAGACATGTGCATTTTCTTTTTATCTTTTGACATTGAATTTCGGTCTTTTTACGTAAAAGCTTAAAAAGGGCAGGGATCCTCCTGATGATCTATTCAACAATAGAAGGTACCAGACATGGGCATTTGGGTAAGGTCTGTCAAAGAGGCACAAAAGCTTCTGGCCCTGCCCTCTGAGCCACCTGGGTAGCTGCTATTTGACTTCAAGAAACAGTAACATGAGCAGTAATTATGCATTGGTTTCTGCATAAAGATAACAGGAGATGAATAGAACAGAAGCAAGTGAGGTGTAGTCTTAGTACAAAGGGAGAGAAAAACATCATGACAGCAGCTAAAGGAATAAAAGAAGCTGCTGAGACATTTATGTGCTTAGAGACCATATTTAGGTGCAACGGACAGTGGTGAAACACATCATCTCCCAGCTGCACTCAACAGGGGATGCTCCTGTCATGGGGTGACAGATCTTACGCACACCTGACTGTCGCACATGGCTCACAGGGAGCTGCTCAGTAGCTCTGCCTTTCCAACTTAACACCTCCTGGCTTTGGGAAGGGTAAAAAGAAGAAAGGGGAGTCATACTATCAGGACATTAACTGACAGCCAGACCTGCTGTGCAATCACAAGGTCAATGATTTCTGTAGTCTACAAAGTCAAGACAACAGTGCCTCACACGTGAAGTACATTACATTTCAGTGGGAAATGAATGGTTCATTTAAACTAAGGGACTGAGCTCCTGAATCAAAGAACACTCAGCGCTCCCAGTCTTTGGACATTGAGAACTGAGAAGTAGAGAAAGCAAGAGAATCAGGAGGCAGGTGAACACACATACTGAATGCTGCCTGTGGCCACCTGGGCCCTCACAGTGCCTTGTCACTCAGAGGCCACTCTGCAAGAAGCCCCCAGAAGCTGACTGGTAATGCAAGTTACCTATGTGTCACTTTCCAGTGAGGACCAATTTGATGACATGGTAATAGGCTTGTTCTCTGCGATGCACACTTGCCTGGGTAGGTAATTTTAGCCATGAATCCAAATAATTTCTCTACAGTGGCTTACGTACAGCGTTAGGAAAAAAGCAATTCATGTTCTCGTAATATTAGTTCTCAGTTTGTTACTGCCACTACACAAATAAATTCCCAGGAATGTAGACAGACACTGACATGAAATAGGCTTTTAGTGAAAGGAGCAGATAATATGTTTATAAAACAAAATTCCAAATAGCCATCCAAATCTCTGCTCTTTCAGTCTTCCATAGCAAAAGAATTCCATCCAGATACATAGGGGAGCCTCATTCCCCTATGTGGGAAAGTGGCCGAGTTTTCACCAATGCAGTAAGAGTGGAGATGATGGAGTTCCTAGGGCCAGAGAGCAAGGATGCATTTCCTAGGTTTTGTCCTCCTCCCTAGTGGCTGGGTTCAGAATACAGCCAAGGACCACTCTTGACATAACTAACAAAGCAGCCCTATGGGAAGGTGGAGGCTCAACATGGAGAAACCGGACTCCTTGTATCCCACACAGGAAACCAAACCTGGGCTATTCACTTCAGAGTGTTTCCTGAGGGAAGAATCAGTCTCCATTTTCTGGAAGCCTTGGATTTTTGAAAGTCTATTAGAATTGCTTAGCATTTTCCTAACTACTAATGATGCTCAATAATACTGATCTCATACTTTTGAACTGTCACGTTTGAGGAAAACTAATACATCTTACTTCCGAACAAACCTATATGCCACCAATAACTTAGTCAACACGTACTCCTCTCTCACTGCCCCCTCTGCACACCTCTGTTTACTTGTGCTTTCAGCCCCATGTCCTTGGAGGCACCCTGGACAAGCTCTTCTCTTTGTCCCAGCAGGTCCCTCACCACTGTGATCCAACCTCCCGTGCCACCACAAGCCACCACAGCCCTTGAGTAGACTCCTCATAGGTCTCTGTGCCTCCACTGCTGTTCCCTGCAGTCTGCCTCCCACCCAGCAGCCAGAGAAAGCCTTTTCAGATACAAATACAAGAATGCCACTCCTTCCCTGAGTGACAAGAGTTTTGAGCTTTTCTTATCAGGTTAGCAACAAGTTACCAGGTATATAAACACTTTAAAATCTGAGGCGACTTCACAATAATGTTTTCTAAAATAATGAAAGAAATGACTGGCAATTATATTTCTGCTTATAATACAAGCCCACTCCCTAGAGTACTGTTACATTTAGAAACTCCTGCCAAATGTTATATAAAGTGTGCCCTGTGCCCTGGAGGAAAATATGCAAATGCTTTAGTCAAAACTTCAAGGCCTTCCTGACCTGGTCTTCACCTACCTTTCCTTCCTTGGATCTTCCCGAGCCGTGACATGAACCTTGTGTTGCTGCCAAACGATGTGACTCCCTGTCCATCCCTTGGGTCCCCTTGCCTCTATCCACTGTTTCTGTCTCCCTCGCTGTCTCTTGGACCTATGTTCCTTAGAAACCAAACTCGAGTTTGTGGCATCTGGTCAGCGTTCCTTGGCTTTCTAGTTAGAAATAATGTGCTCATGTTCTTATCCATAACACAGTACCTCTAAATACATTTTGTCTTTCTCTTTCTCTGCTGTGGCCAAGTTCCACTTACTCTTTAAGACATAGCTGCTGTGCCATCTCTTCAGTGAAGCCTTTCCTAGCTCCTGGACTCTTCATTGGGCCTCTGAAGTTGCCCTATGAATACTTTAGTACCTTTCCAGACAGCCTGAAAGCCCTCAAGAGTAGGAAGCAGGTTTAATCTCTGTACTGTCTCCAACTATAGAGATCACGTTCTAGAGTGGCAGATCTGTTGTTTACCTTATGATGATATTTGTATTAAAATATGTATATATGAAGGTTCATTTCAGCTCTACTTACAATGGGAAAAATTAGAAAGAAAGATAAAATACATATCTACATTTGTGCTGATAGAACAAAATACCACAGACAAGGTAGTGTATAAACTATAGAAATGTATTTCTCACAGTTCTGAGGTCTGGGAAGCCCTAAACTGAGGCATGGGCATGCTTAGAATCAGATGCAAAGTGGCTCCTTCTTAATGCACAAATTCCATGGAAAGGACAAATTCTATGGACTTGTGGCAGAAGGCCAAAAGATACTCACTAATTTCTTTCCACTCTTTGCTAGGACAGGACCCTCATGACTTGATCTTGCCTTCAAAAGTTCTGCCTTTTGATACTACCACATGGGAGATTAATTTCAATGATTTTTGGAGAGGGTAAAAATAGTCAAACCATAATAATATCCACTAAATCAACTATGGTTCACCCACATTTTAGAAGATATTGCAATAAGTAAAATAAATAAGTCCAAAAACAAAATTAATACATCTATTTAATCTGACATGGGAATATAGTCAAGATGTACTTCTAAATGTAAAACTAGTTGTAGGATAATCCCTTCAGTATTATTCAGTGATATTGAATTATATTTTAGCCTATATGTACTTGAATGTAATTGCATAGGAAAATGGGTAAATGGGGTCATAAAAACTGTTCTTGACAGCTACCTTTACAGAGAGGAATGGAATTTTAGGGCCTAGAATAAAAAGAGCATTTTTACTTATTTAACAAATATTAAGTGTCTATTTCCGTTTCAAAGATGGAACTAAAATCAATACTAGAAAGGCTGTTCAAATTTGCATGAAAAAGTGGTTGTTAAAAGCTGCTCAAATTTTCATGACAGAGTACTTATTAAAATAGAAACACTTTCCTCAACAAAGTGGAAAAAATATTTTTTAAATGGCCAAGGGCCTACAATTTCAAAATGTCTTGCAATGTATTTTGAGATTATTCTTCAGGACCCTTCCTAAGCAGATTCATTGTTCCTACCCAACATATTAAATGTTTTAGCAGGTAATATATAGCTATCATGATAGGACTGAAGTTGTCTTTCTCCCACGAACATATGCTGAGCATATGCCTTTAAAATTCTGGGTCCCGTTAATGGATAGCAATTGGACCTTAGTTACAGCATCTTGTAAAGGAGGTAATTGACACTCAAGGGCTATTAGGAAGGTAGAATAAGATTAAGTCAGAAAGGCTGTGTGACACAACAAGGGGGCAGGACGGGGTGGGGGGTGCTACCAATGAAGCACATGCAGGTCCCTTGATTCCAGCTGTTGGGTCTGTAACACCTAGATGGAATCATTCAGCTTTTTCAAAGAATGCTTTTAAGTTTCAGGAAGAAGATATTACTGTCAGGGAATTCAGTAGAAGAAATACAAGAAGAATTTTGTATTAGAAAGCATCTAAATAATTCAGTTGTTCGGGAAGTGTAAAACACTGCTTGTCTTGCTCTTTATGTTTTCAAGTCTGTATCAAGACTCACATGTCAGCTTGGAACAACCTTTTAAGAGGAAGATTCATCAAATTTAACTCTCTCTTCTGCAACAGGCTGCAGATAAATACTTTACAGATTCATGGAATTTGTTTTAGCATCGGTGTCAATTCTACTTGCACAATAGCACTACACTTTTAAAAATATTTTGATCATGAATGATTGTTGAAGTTATATTACTATTTTATGATGAAACATCCTCAAAAAAAAAAACTCCACCTGTACTTGATGCTCAAATTAAACTCAAATCATGGCAGTAATACATTTCAGAAGGTGATGAGATGAGTTTCATAAATTATTCCTGATATAATCAAACTGGTGGGATTGAAAAGACCAAAATATTCCTCAGTCTAGAAAAAATATAGGACTCACCAAACAGATCCTGCAGGAGGAATTCAGGTCACTGGCCCCACCCCTTCATTGTGGGACCCAACAATTTGACAAACATCAACAACATAGTAAGACCCTAAGTCACACAGTTGAGACTGGTGGGATTGAAAAGACCAAAATATTAACCCAAAAGGTGAAAATGACAAAATGAAAAAGCAAAATGGAATCTCAAATGTCCAGTGCATCAAGAACAAGTACAGGAGACATCAAAATAAAGGACATTAGAAGTCACAAACTTGAAATTTCTGAAAAGATAGCAAGTGAGATAAAGAAAAAAATCCATGAGGCTATAAAGGAAATCAGATTATAAATAATTTTTCATGTAGGGAAATGACACACTTAATACAGGAATTGCTCACCATAGCTAGAGAAGATATAGATTTTTTTAAAAAGTATAGGAGCATGGGAAGATGCTAGAAACCTTGAATGAACAATATAAAAAAGATGTAAAATGCATGAAACAAATTCAGAGATATCCAGAAAATAAAAAATTCTATTGAAAACTGGTGAAACTATTTGATTGAAGCTGAGGATAGAATTTTGGACCTTGAGGATTGGATTGCAGCTAGCAATCATAAAAGAAAAGAACTTTTAAAAATAAAAAGACAACATGAAATGACAACTCAACAGTTTCAAGCCAATGCAAAAAGAAACAATATAATACTAATAGGTATCAATGAAGATGCAGGGGTCAATGCAAATGCATCAATAAACTCTTCATAGAAGTAATAGCAGAAAATTTCCCAAATTTGGGAAAAGAATCAGATATACAGATAAATGAGGCATATAGAACATCACATAGACATAAACAAAATAAATCTATACCCAGACATATAATAATTAAGATCCCAGAAATTCATCATAAAAACAGAATATTAAATGCTGTTAGAGAAAAGACACAATTCACCTATCAAGGAAAGCCTATTAGAATCATGGCAGACTTCTCAGAACAAACCCTTAAGTCAAAACAAGCTAGGAACAAATTGTTTCAAGCCCTGAAAGAAAACAACTTTCAACCCAGATTGATGTACCCTGCAAAACTTTCTTTGGAAGTTAATGGAGAAATAAAATACTTCCACAAAAAAGAACAACTGAAGAAATTCATGTCCACCATACCAGCCCTAGAAAGAGTACTGAAAAACATACAAAATAGAGATAAAAATGACAACAATTTCCAGAACAATAACAGAAAGATACCACCAGACAGGGCAAGTAGTTAAGCAAGGGGGAAAAACAGGAAACCAACAGCAGGAAAATAACATTACAAAGTTAAGCCAGTACATATCAGTTATATTCATCAATGTAAATGACCTCAATTCACCAATTAAAAGAAACAGATCGACACCAATGGATCAAGAAACAGGATCCCACAATATGCTGTATACAAGAAACAACCTTACTCAAAAGGAAACTCATAGACTAAAAGTAAAAGGAAGGAAAACAATATTCCATGCAACAGGAAACCAGAAAAATAGCAGGAGTCATAACTCTTTTTGCAGACAGTGTGAACTTCAAACCAAAAA
The DNA here is from genome assembly GCA_004027295.1 of Dolichotis patagonum. Lineage (NCBI taxonomy): Eukaryota > Metazoa > Chordata > Mammalia > Rodentia > Caviidae > Dolichotis > Dolichotis patagonum. The sequence goes on from PVJX010008146.1 coordinate 8,256, forward strand.
TGATCAAAAGAAATAAAGAAGATCACTACATACTTATTAGGGGAATAATACAAGAGGAAGAGCTAACAATCATAAATATATATGCACCAAACACAGGAGCACCCAAATATATAAGACAGATACTAATGGACATGAAAAACCAAATACACAGTAACACATTTGTAATAGGGAACTTTAATATCCCATTGGTACAAAGAGATAGATAGATAGATCAACTAGACAAAAAGTTGACAAAGAAATAACAGAACTGAATCCAAGCTATGAACAAATAGACTTAGTAGACATTTACAGCATGTTCTACCCAACCACATCAGAATACACATTCTTCTCAGCTACACATGGGACATTCTCTAAAATAGACTATATATGGGCCCATAGAACATTCTTAAGTAAATGCAAAGGGATTGAAATTATCCCACGCATATTACCTGATCATAGTGCACTGAAAGTTGAAACTGTAAAACCTACACAAACACATGGAAATTAAATGACAACTTCTTAAAAAACCAGTGGGTTAAGGTGAAATTAAAGAAGAAATTAAGCAAAACTTACAATTCAATGAAAATGCAGATACAACATACCAAAACCTGTGGGACACAATGAAAGTGATCTTAAGAGGAAAATATATAGCAATGAATTGTCACATCAGGAAAGCAGAATGAGCATAAATAAACAACCTAATGTTACACCTCAAACTTCTAGAAAAAGAAGAGCAAGTCAAGCCCAAAGCTCATAGAAAAGAGGAAATTATAAAGATCAGAGCAGAAATTAATACAATTGAGACCAAGAAAACAATTCAAAAAATTAATGAATCAAAGAGTTTGTTGTTTGAGAGAATAAACAAAAATGATAAGACTAGCCAACCTTATGAAGAAAAAGAAAGGAAAAACTCAAATTCAGGCAAAAAGGAATGAAAAGGGTGAAATTACTATAGATCCCATGGAAATTCAGAAGATCATGAATACCTACTTTGAAAATCTTTACTTATGTAGGGTGGAAAACAGAGGAAATGGAAAGATTTTTAGGAATGTATGAATTACTAAAGCTGAATCAAGAAGATATAACAATTTTAAATAACCCCATACCAGCTACTGAAATTGAAAATGTGATTAAAAACTTACCAACAAAAAAAAGCCCAGGTCCTGATGGAGTCACAGCTGAATATTAAAAGAAATTTAGAAGAGATTTAACACCAGTACTCCTCAAACTTTTCTCTTTTTTTGTTTTTGTTTTGTTTCATTTTGTTTTTGTACTTGGGATTGAACTCATGACCTCACGCTTGCAAGATAGGCACTTATGCCACTGAGCTAAATCCCCAGCCCTCTCCTCAAAGTTTCCAATAAAACTGAAAGGGAAATAATTCTTCCTACCTCATTCCTGGAGGCAAGTATTCCTCTGATACCAAAACCAGAGAAAGAGCCAACCACAAAGGAGAACTATATGCCAATCTTTCTAATGAACATCAATGCAAAAATTTTCAATAAAATATTGGTAAATAGAATGCAGCAAATCATCAAGAAGATTATACATCATGACCAAGTGGGATTTATCCCAGAAATGCAGAGATGGTTTAACAGATGCAAACCAATAAATGTAATACACCACATCAACAGAGTCAAAGCAAAAATCACATGATCATCTCCATAGACACAGAAAAAGCTTTTGATAAAGCCCAACACTTGTTCATGATAAAGACTCATGATGAAGATAGATGGTATCTACCTCAATCTGATAAAAGCATCTACGACAAACCAACAACCAACATTATACTAAATGGACAAAAACTAAAAGCTTTCACTCTAAAATCAGGAACAAGACAAGGATGTCCACTGTCATCACTCCTATTCAATATACTTCTGAAAATATTAGCCAGAGCAGTTAGACAAGAGAGAAATAAAAGGCATATGGATAGGAAAGGAAGAAGTTAAATTTTCACTATTTGCAGGTAGCATGATAATCTACATAGAAGATCCCCAAAATACTATCAAAAGTCTACTAGAGTTAATAAGCAAATTCAGCAGTGTAGCTGGATACAAAGTCAACACTCAAAAATCAATAGCATTCCTGTACACAAACAACAAACTCACTGAGAGAGAACTTATGGTAATGACACCTTTCAAATAGCATCCAAAACAATGAAATACTTAGGTATCAGCCTAACAAAGGATGTCAAAGACCTATACGCTGAAAATTATACCACTCTAAAAAAGGAGATTGAAGAGGATATTAGAAAATGGAAGGATATTCCTTGCTTTTGGTTAGGAAGAATCAACATTGTGAAAATGGCCATGCTCTCAAAACTGTTATACAGATTTAATGCAATCTCAATAAAAATACCATTAATGTACCTCATAGATCTAGAGAAAACACTCCTAAAATTCATCTGGAAACAGAAGAGACATGGAATAGCAAAGGCAATTCTGGGCAACAAAGGCAAGGCAGGAGGCATCATAATTCCTTATTTGAAATTATACTACAAAATCTCAGTGATAAAAATCAGCATGGTACTAGTGAAAAAACATATGTGAGGATCAATGGAACAGATTAGAAGATGCAGACACAACTGCAAAGACACTTAGCCATCTTATTTTTGACAAAGGGGCTAAACATATTCACTGGAAGAAAGATAGCCTCTTTAATAAATGGTGCTGGAAAAACTGGCTTTCCACAATACTGAAGACTGAAACTAGACCCATATTCATCACCATGCACTAAACTAAAGTCAGAATGGATCAAAGATCTGAATATTAAAATAGAAACATTAAATCTACTGGAAGACAAAGTATGTAGAAATCTTGAAGACTTAGGGGTAGGCAAAGAGTTCATGAACAAAACGCAAACTGCACGGGAAATACTTCAAAAAATCAACAACTGGGATCTCTTCTATTTAAAAAGTTTTCATACTTCAAAAGAAATCACCAATAGAGTGAAGAGAAAACCCACAAAATGGGAAAGAATTTTAGTCAGCTGTCTGTCAGACAAAGGACTTATATCCAGGACATATAAAGAACTGAAAAATATTGAACCCTCCAAATTCAAAGACCCAATCCAAAATTGGGTATCTGAAATGAACACACACTTCTCCCCAGATGATGGCAAATAAATATATCAGCTTCACTGGTCATTCGAGAAGTGCAAATTAAAAAAACACTGAGATTCCATCTCACTCCAGAAAGAATGGCTGCCATCAAGAAATCGACTGATACCAAATGTTGGCGGGGCTGTGAGGAAAAAGGAACACTTCACTGCAGGTGAGAGTGTAGACTGGTGCAAACACTGTGGAAATCAATGTGGAGATTCCTCAAAAAACTAGGGTTGGAAGTCCCATTTAATCCAGCTATTCCTCTTCTGGGTATTTTCCCAGAAAAATTGAAAATGTCATGCCACAGCAATCTATGTGCACCTATGTTTATATCAGCACAATTTGTAATAACTAAATCTTGGAAACAACCAAAATGCTCATCAACCACAGAGTGGATGAAAAACATGTGATATTTTTAAACAATGGAATATTACTCAACTATAAAAAAGAATAATCTTGAAGATTCTATAGGTAAATGGAGGCAACTTGAGACCATATTCATAAGTGAAATAAATCAAATTCACATTTATAAATATTGTATTATCTCCATAGTATAAGAAATAATACAAAATAAAAATCTGAAAGACTAACAAGATCCAAAATATACAATGGATATTATAATAATGAAAGGGAAATAAAGTGCTCAAAAGGACAAAACAACTGGGATGGGGAAAGGAAGACAGGAAGAAAGGAAAAGATTACATGTATGTTGGTAAACATACAGAAATGTATGTATGTATATGTATGCTAGATAGATTACTACTCATCTCTGCTAGTTCATCAAAAAGAACAGTTTGTGCTTTCATTGTTTGATCACTTTTGTGCCTAGATTTTATAACTGAACAACTACATAACAATATGCAATATATTAACTAGTGTTAATTCCCTACTTTTTTGAAGTTCTATATAATTTCTATCCTTTTATTCTGTTTTGCTTTTTAAAATAAAAAGAAAGAAGGAAAGAAAGTTCAATAAAATTTCCCTATAGAGAAAAAAATTTAGAGATCCCAGTAAGGGAAAGCTCAGATAATTTCCACTCTCAAGCATATAATTTTTATCTTATTATTAATTCTATGAGTACAGTCCTCCTCAGAAAGCTGCACATGTATTTTGTCTTACACAGTTTATAATATTTCAAGAACTGTCAAATCCCAAACATCTCTGAGATCTGCACAGTTGTTTTTTTCATTGTTTGTCTTTGGGTAGTAAAATGTAGCCTGAGCTGATTGCTATTTATAACCTTTGGTTCTCACACTTAGCAAGAATGGCCATATGCTTTACTGCAGAAATAATCAAGTGTTTCATTATGGGACATTGCTCTCAATAGAAGCTATGGACTGTGATCATAGCACAATGTCCATGTACCATAGTACATTCCTAAAAATGCATCTTCTCCAAGGCTTTTAGATTTTTTTTTAAGTATAGAATTCCAGAATTTTCTATTGACTTTGTCTTCTCATTCAATTTTGTGTTTGCTTTTTGTGGTTACTGTTTTAAAATCTTTTTGGTTAAGGTATGATTAACACCTGCACAGCTGTATGTATTCATGAATGAATGATGAATATTCATCATTGGGTATATACAGTGATAGGTGGGGTTAGTGAGATTCCAGTTGGAGAAGACTCAGACTCAAAATGCCATAGATGACCATATGCTAAGAAGGATTTTGTCCTGAAGGATAATCCTGGGCTGACTCAGGAGTACATAAACGATCTTATGCTAAGAGTCAATGGGAAATCTCAGATGGGTGATACCAATAATCCCAAGCCTCCATTTCATCCCTTAGTGAAGTATGCAAAGTTAGCCATTCATTGTGAATTTTTGGTCCCCAACTTATACCCTTTTATGTTTTCATAATTGAAGGAGTTGAAACAGCATATAGTATATACAAGTTTTGTTTGTTTCTGCTGGGTGTTTAAAACCAAGCTAAAGTGAGACCTGTGTTAATTAAAATTAACTTCTTTGCTATCAGTAAGGGTCAGTTGTGTCTTCTCAGGAATTACCTTGGGACCATGCACAGCACCTCTTAGTGCTTCTGTCAGGGTAACTCTTTGGATGAGTCATAACCATTGCTTGACCAAACTGCTTTCCTTGAAATCTTGGGAGACTTGTCTCTCCTGGTGACTCTCCTTAGGCACACTACACACCTATGGTCACTTTCCTCTGTGGTCCCATAATCTCTTTGATCAAAAGACTAGGGACTCAGTCCCACTAAGTATAAGATGTCACAGCAGAGATTCACATATCCTCATTGACCTTGGAGGGCTAGGGCCAAAATACTGGCTTTCCTCTTAGCTTGCCTATCTTTCTAGTTTCTGGTCTCTAAACCTCAGTTGTTGAACACTAAGAAAAGACTAATAACATTATAGTGTAACAAGGCAGTAAGCTTAACATTACTACTTTATCTGAATATCAAGCACTTTAAAACATAAAATAGAATCATTAATTTTCATCAACCATGAATGTCCTAGTATTTAAATCCCTGTAGAATGTTAGCAGTTACATGTTTTATACAGAAAGTTAGAAATCAAAATTATACATATTATAGCATGATAATTATGACATTTTGCAACAACCTGAATTTCCATTTTGATATAAAATATTCTTTTTAGTCAATCATCCCTATCTAATACATAAGAAGCTTTTATCTAACCTGTTGACCTTTCATGGAACATACATGTCATGAGTTTTTATTAAAGGCAGAGGTCTGAATCTGAAACAAAAGTCTATTACCATAAATAATACTTGTTTTATAATTTGAAAGACCTGTACATCTGGAGGCATGAACACATTTAATACATCATGAAGTTAATAACAATCAGTTGCCATAATCACATGAAAGGCTTTATACCAAAGCACCTTTAAATAAAAACATTATTGTCTAGAAAGTTTGATCTTTTGACAATGACCAATGTGAACATATCACAATAATATATTTTAAAGAGCATTTATTATAATGTCTTCCATAAGGCTATGGAGATTACTGGGGATCCCTATCAATGAACAAGGACTGGAAAAATTTCTCCAGGTAGCTGTTTCCTTTTTCATCAATTGGAATCCTGTCCAATAGTTCCCCTAAGCCTGGAAGGTCCCTCAAAATACTCAAAATTGCAAAACAGAAAATTATTTTTTGAGCTCAAATATAACAGCTGTTTACAGAATAGTCAGACAAAATAAATACACAGAGGACAGCTTATAAAATCAGAGTGCACTCAAATACATTTGGCCAATTTGAATTATGATGACTTTTTATAGTTTTCATATTTGTAAGCATAAGTAAACTAGTCAGGACCTTTTTGCAGGTCAATTAATCAAGATCTCTTGTAATAAGTATCAGAAGGAATAAAACCTTTTTTAAATGTGTGAAGGCAAAGACAGTTATTAAGATGGGCTCTAGGGTGATGGTTTATCTGATTGGATTTTCCAGTTATACAGGTTACTCGCTATTGTTTTGATAGCCACATTTTTAGATAGCATTATGTGATGGCAAGCCTGTTGTTTTGAGAGCCACATGTGCTGTCCCACTAATGGGATAGACTACTAAAGGCAATTTTAACTATGTCTAGGGGGTGAGCACTGTAGCAGTTAGGACAGCTTGTATTACAAGGAAAAAAAATGTCAGGTGATTGAACTCTGGCTGTTAATTAGGTGGCAAATATGATGAATGGTCTGCTGCAGCCTTCCCAGGACCGTGGATGACATGGATGACATGCTGTTGGGTTCATTGTTTGCAGTCTTGGTAGAGGATTCAATGTTCTGCATAGGTGGGTTGAATTCTGGCCAAGGTGTTGCCCCCGGGGGGGGGGGGTAGGAAATCCTCTTCTATCTGTGGAGAGAAAGATTCCTGACACTTGAAGGCACCAATTGGTGGTCTGGGTTTCTCTGTGCTTGGGAGCGATACTGATGATTTTAATCCTTAGTTTTTTGAAATCATTTAAAGTTTGTAGCTTATCTATCCTTATCTGAGTCTTTTGTGGTTTCATCACCCTTTCACAAACAATAGAGCGCAAATAACTGTAAGGACTTATGGTTTGTACTTTGTCGAGTGCTAATTGAAGCCCAAAAGCAAGTAAATCTCTCTTGACTTCTTCAAATAGCATCAGTAAATTAGAGTGAGAGGACATAGCAAGTAAGATGCCATCCACAGGGAATCATTGGAATTGTTCTCAATGGACTGGGCTCCCACAGGGAATGGCAAATAGTGCCACACTGAGCCAGTTGTTTGTAGCCCAAGCTTTGAAAAGGTGTAGAACTCAGTTCTCTCAAGCTTATATTATCCCATGGAGAAGTATGCAAAATTAGCCGTTGTGAAATTGTGGTCCCCAACAGGATCACCTCTCAGCCAATACAGTAAAGTATGCTTAATGATAACGTATAGTAGTGAAACCAGGCTAAACAGCAGATTCTTAGGCCTTATTAACCTTGCATGACTAGAACTTTCTTCTCTTTGACTAAAACACCCCTATGTCCCTCTCCCATTAGTCTATAATAACCATGCTTCTCCTCTTTGTCTAAACTTATTCCTAAGTACTTTATTATTTTGTACCTACTATAAATTGGATTTTTTAAAAGAATTCTTTAATCACCCAGAGATGGTTGGATTATAACCAGATCTTACCACTAACTATAGAAAATCTAGGAATGCCAACTTTCAAATCAATCTTTCAGATATGCTTTTAAAAAGCCAAATTAGCATTTTTCATAGATTTTGAAGAAATATTTATTTCATTTTCACCTTTTAAGTCTATTTAAATTCTATCTGGAGCCTAGAAAAATTACATTATTAATTTACTTCAATTCTCATTCTCAATATTTAAAAAATAAACAAAAGATATTAACACAAATCAACTCCATGTTCTCACTTTCAGCCTTACCCTAATAAGACATATTTTGACTTGTGTCTAGATGCCCCCCAAAGCCTCATGTGGTCACAGATGAGGCTTTTCAGGGTGGCTGGATCTAGAGTGTACGATGCTGGGATCGAGGTTGTGCAATTGCTAAAGTAGCCCATTGGTTGATTTGGCATAGCTCTGGGTAGGGTTAAGGGTGTCACAACCTGAGTGTGAGTGCTCCTTGCCCTAGGGGTGGGTAGGTGAACACAAAACAAAGAACAGCTATAAGGGTCACTGCTTCTCTGTTGCATGTGGCGGCTGCTGCTTGTCTTCTGCTCTGCTCTGCAATGCCCGGTCATGTGTTACCCTGCCTTGAAGTCAGCCTATCATGAACTGAAACCTCCACAAACCATGAGCCAAAATAAACCTTTCCTTCTTTAAGTGTCAAGCATTTTTGTCTCAGCAACAAGAAAAGTAAGACATGACACATAATTGTATGCCCTAGGTTTTAATTGTTATTGTTGCTACTGCTGCACTTAAGACAATTTGCTGCAAGCAAGAGAGTAGTTCCATCCAATCCATTTTTTATGCCCAACAACTTGTTCAAACAAATGGATGGGTCAACTGGTAAAATAAAAATAAAGAAGAAATTTTTCCTGCTGGTACTCAGCTGAGAGCAGCTCTCTAACTGTGAAAAGAATAATTCCAGCCTCCTTGGGAGGTCCTTCAGGAATTTAGCTTCTCTAAGACACTGTATACAAGACAGTAGAGGGAACAAATATAAATGCAAAAGTCTTTAGGTGAATTCCAGAATCTGGTGCTTAATCAGTTGGTAGCTGCTTGTATTCATACCCTTTGTTGACAACAATTTGGCAAAACTTTCACTAGTAAAGAAGAAGGTGTTTTTAAACATAATTGGAGTAAAATGGTAAAGTTGCTCATTACTCTGGGGCTTTAGTAAATTTTTTCACAAAATGTACAGAATATTCTTAACATTTAAATCAGATAAGATAGGAAAGACAGGGAATTGCTTTAGGTTATCCAGATAATTCATTATTTGGGGTCTCAGTACTCTGATATTCCAGACATAATCTATATTTACCCAAAACGTAAGTTGTCAGTCAACAATAGAATCAATAACAACAGTGCTTATTTTCTGCCACTTAAAACTATAGATGTATAAAAACAATTAAATTGACCCAAACATTTTATCTGCATCACACTTCACATGGAACTGTTTAAGACCATGTTGGTACTTGGGCACATTTGAAATTGTTCCACACCTGAGGTTTACTTTGCTTGTTAGAGTGTTCTGATTATTGCCACCTGCTTGGAAATAAAATGTGACAAACTTCTCCATGGAGTGATGCTGCCATTACCTGCCTCAGGCTACATCTTGCTCTGGATCCATCTGTACAATGGGCATTGTGCAACCTTGGAGGGGGTAGAGGAGGAGGTGAAGTTGAGACTCAGCTTTTTCTGCAATAGACCTCTTGCTTGGGCTTAGTCATAGAATCATAAATCTAGTTACATAAGCTGTCGTTTTCAGTGATGCTGAAAATGCAATTCCTTGTAAATTACAATTTCATGCAAATTAATTTACAGTTTCAGAACACAAATAAACAAATGTGCCTCCCACAAATTCAAAACAACATTGAGAATTTTACAAATACTCAATTATAAAGCAAAAAAAAATAAAGCTGATTATTAATATTCTTAAGGCAGCAAGACACTAAGTATTCATTTGTGAAAGCAAGAAGACCTTTTCAAACAGTGCTCCACCAGTTCCAAACTTGAAACAGATCTTGGCATCACCGAGGATGCATTGTTCTTAACCTCTGTTGGAAAACCTGCCCGCTGGGCCTCAGAGTAAAGTTCAGAATTCAACAAGCAGCCACAACTTCTGAGGAGAAAATGTCCCAGCGACGCTGTTTCATGTCAGTGACAGTGGCTTCTCCAGAAAATTAAGCTTCATTCCATGTTGGCAAGCACACGGACCACTGACCCACCGCCAACAGAGCTCAGCTTGCTTGGTAACAGCTGGAGAGCTTCATTCTGCAACGCAAGCTGAAAAATGGGACTCCCAGAGCACGTTCCAACCACCCTCTCGGTTATTAGACTGGGAAGTTCATTGCACATGCAAAGATTCAAAGAATACGGACATAATTTAAAATATGTGGTCTGTACCATCTTGGTCCACTAATTGGAATATATCATCAGAATAATCTTATCAGTACTTGGAATTTGTGGAAGGAACTTTTAGAATTTAGTGTTACATATTATTTTTCACATAGGCTCAAAGGTCTCACTCTAGAGTTGGTCAAAAAAATATACCACTTCTATCCGTGAGCGTGCTTTGGACATCGTGACAGATTCAGTTTTATATTAAGCTGCCTCAGAACCGTTCACTGGAGACAAATGTGCACACATCTTAATTAATCTTAGTTGGACTCTTGACAAAAAGTACTACTGAGGAAATATTCTCCCTAGACAATATAAGATGCTTTGCTCTAAATTAGCAAGACTCCCTTGAAGGGGCCACGATGAAAAGCGAGCACCCCGAGAGCTCCCTGGCGGTCTCCGCTGCTGGCGCGGTGTGAGCAGGTGCGGGTCCCACCCCGTCCTGTCCTCTGACCCGTCATGCACATCCTGACAATTTTGCTTCTCATGCCCACTCAAATACGAGAGGATTCAGAGGTGAATGGGACAACTCTTTCCTATGGGACAGAATTAACACTGCGGCTCACTTGGGGGCTTCATGAAAGAGAGGAACTGCCTTGACGGTTCAAATCAAGCTCCACAGAGCAAGTCCTAAGCCAGGTGAGTGGATGGCAGCTCATGATCAACCAGCCTGCACTGCGACGCTTTCTCTGAGTTTCACCTCTGATTAAGTGGTATTCCTAATATTGTTCTAGCTGTTACACTCAACTGTCTTCTATGTGGGGGCTCTTAGTCAATCTGAATCAAAAGAGTTCTAATTAATGGTTTAAAGAACACACTCCATCATGTTTATAAATTTCTAGAACCAAGAAAAACTTCCCATCCTGTGGAAATTTCCCTAGTCACTCACTGAGATTACCTGAGACTTCTCATCTCTATTTAGGTTCAAGTCAATGAATAGGTAGATATCTCTAACAAGGTAGATGGCCAACGAAATTTTGTTATTATTTGTGTCTTCTGTGAAGTTATAATAGCAAATAACTTCCCAGCAGGTGTGAATTGAGACTTGGTAGCCATGGTTTGGAAGTCTCTTTTATTCAAGTAAATTTCTCAGTGGAAGTCTTGTTCTTACAAAACTTTATTTCTGCACAAACATGTATCATATAACCAGGTCTGTGAAGCTGAGACAGAGATGCTAAGGGGCAGAGGTATGATCTCTCATGGACCTACAAGATGTTGAAATAATTATCAAGGAAGAAAAGCAAACAAAGAAGAAAGGGAAGAAAAGAGGGAGGTGGGAAGGGAAGGAAAAAAGAAGAACAAAGAAGAAAATTAATGTGAAACTGTGATCAAGTAGATGGTTTAAATGAAGCCAAGCATCATGCTAAACTGGGCATTTTAAGTCAGATATTGTTTAGGCATTTGTTCCTTTAATATCTCGGTAGATTGTTCAGATTTTTAAATATTTTAATTTACTTCAATAAACCAATAAAAGAGACTATTGTGAATAGTACTTTATAAATATATAATATCTATTTGTTAGTATTTCAATTTTAAATGTATTTCTTTGGCTCCAGTGAATGGACTGCAAATATTCTAGTTATTCGGGACTGTACTTTTTGCAAGAATGTCTTCAGATATATTGTTGTTTTGAGTAACATTAGAAATGAGAATGCTGAAGAACTTTGTGTCCTAAATTCCCTTGTACTGTACTGTAATTACTGCCTTAACATATAATTTCATCATGTCTTCTTGGTGCAGATAATTAAGGTTTCTTCACTAACTTATAGGAAAATTCCCAATCTCTAAAGGGTAATTATGTTCTAAATGATAGTAATGAATTCTTAATTTAGCCAGATACTGATAACCAAAACAAAAGCTTGTTTTGAATAGCTTAATATGTTAAAAGTCATGGATTTAACATTGTTTGGGTTAAATCAGAAATGTGCTTCTTGCTTTATATGTGAAAAAGAATTAAGTACACAATGACCACACTGGCTTTCACGCATCAGATGTTTGCCTGGACAGCAGCCTTGCTATGTTGTACAACAACCCAGCTAACGGCTGCCGAGCACAAATGTCCGGTTGCTTAGTGACTATTATCCAAGGCAAACAGCAAATACCGTAGAGTTTTGAATAGCTGTTTGTTGACCTAGATACAATATTTATACAGCTTTTCTCTTTCTCAGACATAATTGGACTCCACCATATTCTACAGAACAGAAATTTGTTATTCCTTCGTTGTTCATCACCATTCCTAGAAATAGTCTCTTTTTATTTTTAATGAGGAAAGCTTTAAAAGGGTGCAGTGATAAGATCCCAACAGAAAATTCAATAGTTCCTTAAGTTTTTAACTCACATATACAGGAAATTGTTCCCAAAGAAATGCGCATGACTGCCTGACAGCTGCCGTGTTTTGTATGTTTCTTTCTGCAGAGGAGACATGAAACATAACTGAGTGGGTAGAAGTATTGTGAGCCTGGGCAAGGGCAAATCCATCTGAGCGTCTGCAGATCTTCAGGGTGGAGGTGCAGGGCCCTAGAAAGGCCCCCACAGTGGCTCCCCAAGTCTCAGCTGAGGGGCTGCCCTGGAATTGCTCCCGACAGCTCCGCGTGTCCTCCCCCAGGACTCCTTGCCAAGCTGACTGTTGAATGAATGCACAACCGTGTGACAATTGTCAGTACACTGTGTCGCGGGGATTGGTTTACATCTCTGTTACCACAAAGATTCAAATCTACTTTTCAGCCTCAGTTCATCTTGGGAGCACCCTGACTGGAACAGAAGGCACCCTAAGTAGACGGAAGCTTTCTGCTTGGATGTAAGCTGATGACTTCTAGTGTTTCCTGGACACTGTTGCAGAATGAAAACCATCCCCAGAATTCATGCATTAAAGCCTCAACCTCACTGCATGGCATTTGAAGCTGCAGCAGTAGGCGGTGACTGGATTTCCTCGAGGCCCATGGTGAGGGTCCATGGTGAGATCAGTGCTCTTCTAAGAGCAGGAGATCAGCGTTTTCTCTTCCTACCATGCAGTGGCACAGTGGCGGGGTGGCTGTCACCAGAACTCAATCACACTGTCACCCAGGGGCTCAGCTTCCAGTGTCAGCACCACGCGACCCACATCTCCACTAATGAAGCCTTCTGGGCTGTGGTATTTTGTGCGGCAGCCCAAGTTAAAATAAAGACAGAATTATTTGCCCCCCAAAATTAATATCATGTTGTTTTTAAAGAAATGAAGATGGATAATTCAATAGGACATCTGGTTAGTCACCATAAAAACGCAAATCCTTTACCTCTGGTGACAAAATAAATGTTGGCCTGGACACATACTCGAATGCTAGAAAGGTCTTCTGAAAAGGGAGAAGGATGATAAGGAGGCGGCCTGCTGGACATCCGGAGGTCCACGGTAAATGCGTTTATGCTTTTGTAATGGAGGAGGCTTTTATGCATAAAATTCAGAAACTATGTAAGGAATATTAGTTCATGTAAAAATGTTTAAAAATCTACCTTGAGCATAGCACTGAACACAAATTGTAGTTTTTGAAAATTACAATTTAACAAAAACTGATAATGACTGTGACCAAGGCTTAATCTGTAGCATAAAAGGAGGCCTCACAAATCATTAAAACGGTGATCAAAAATAAAGTAGAAAGTGAATAAAGAACATAAAAATGTGTTTTACAGGGAATAAATAATGTAGTCAGTATGTAGATGGAGTGGTGTGCCAATAAACTGAATGCAAATTAAAACACAATGTGTTATTTCAACCACCAGATTGACAAAGATTACTTGTGCTTACCCCCTTCTGTGTTAGGAAATGGAAATTAGCAGGGTTTGAGGTAGAAATGGGACCTTCTACATTTATTATTAACTTTGGTGACATTTTACCTTTTTCAGGAACCCATAAGTTTTCTGGGCATGATGGCATATACTTTGTAATCCTAGTATCCGGGGAGACTGAGGCAGGAGGACCACATGTTGAAGTCTAGCCTGGGCAACGTAGCAATTTAGCAAGAGTTCGTTTCAAAATAAAAGTATTAAAAAGGGCTGTAGTTTAGTGAAAGTGCTGGGCTCAAGAGAGAGAGACAGAGAAAGGAAAGAAGAAAGAAGAAAGAAGAAAGAAAGAAAGAAAGAAAGAAAGAAAGAAAGAAAGAAAGAAAGAAGAAGAAAGAAAAGACGAGAAAGATGAAACAGAGGGAAGTAATAAATATGCATTAATTTATAATTCTTAAAATTTAATTAAAGGTATAAGACAGTATGGCTAACTTACAGATTTGTAAACGTTAAACATGATTATGCAATAACTGTTACACAAAAGCATCAAAAAAGAACAAGAAAATAATCCAAATAAAATAATTTTAACAAACCTGAAATGCTTGAAGTATTCCAGAAACAAATAGCACGTGTCAGGTGGCTGACAGATCCCATCTACAACTCAGGCCCAGAGGCCTGGAGGCTCTGGTCACCCCTGTCACTCAGCTCCCCTTTCAATCACAGATGATGAGTGTACAAATCAATAGAAGAGGGAAAGAAAGCATTTCCTACAGGCTGGGGCTGGGGAAGCTTTCAGAGGCCAGAAAAAAATCATTTCTGACCAATTTAAATGAGATCAAGAACAGAGTTGACCTATAGTAAAGATTTTTAAAAATAGGTTCTTCACCTCAAAAGACCATCGAAGCAAACGTTTTGCGTTCCCTTCCCTTAAATTTACACTCCATAAATAAGCCGCAGATGTATTTACACTTGTATTGTCTACATGCAGAGGATGACAGAATTGGGCTACGCAATTGGACCAAACATCCTGAGTGGAATTCTTCCACCAGCTGCAGAACTGTGGCTCCGTGCAGGGCTGCACTGTTCTGTCCTCACCGGGGTCATTTTCCCACGAGTAAAGCTCATTTATTACAAGTGAAAAACAGTTTTATTTGAAACCTTAATGCGTCCCACGAGAACAAAAGCTGTAAGTTGGTGTATTTGGCCTAGGTTGATTTTGACTTCCCCTAAAATGAAAGTGCCCTCCAAATATCGATTCTCCAAATAAAAAAAAGAAAAAGAAAAAGAAAGACTCCCTCTGCGTGATGCTCCTCCTGAGAGAGGAGAAACATGAAAAATTGCAGCTCGTCTTTGTGAACCAGATAGAAATCGCTGGTGCTGGCTGAAACGAGCCAAACTCAAGGTCAGAAAGAAGAAGTCCTTTTTTATTAGAGGAGAACACAATCAAATTCTACTGATTCACAAAGCCACATAGTTTAATTCTTTCATTTTTCATCTCTTGTCCTCTCAGGCCTTTTCCTCTCCTCTGCCTGTTCCTGTCTCTTTACATTACATCGTAGACAAAAATGCACACAGACATATGCTCCTTACTCGGTACAAGGGTGGGGCTTTGTTGTGATTTTTCACAATCAGCAGTAAATGTCCAGCAAATAATGTCATTCTAATAATAGTATGAAAGTAGTGAAACTTCTGAACAGATTGAGCATATAAATTAGTGGTTCTATTTATTTATTTACAAAGGGACTCCTGGGCAGATATCATCAGTATTGTTCCTCACCATGAAACCCAGCAATCTCAACCCCTAGCTGTCCTTCACTAAAAGCAGCAATACCTTCCAAACATAAAAACACGAGGGAGGGCCTGACACGCTTGGGATACATGTAAATAGGAATGATTATCCTGACCTAAATATCTTTATTGCTGCACATGGTACACAATTGTAAAACGATCACACTTTTCACTATCAAGTATTAGTAGTCCCAGCTATCCCAAAGGCTAAGGTAGGAAGATCACGTGACCCCTGGGCAACATGGTGAGACCTCTCTTCAAAAATTTTTTTAAAAAATCTTCTACTGAACTGAGCAAGCTGTTGGTACATCTTTTTTACACTTTTGCTTACTCCAAACTCCTTTGCTTCATGTTTACAATTGTTTTCTTCTATTTATTTTCTCATTATCAATAAAACCCTCAATAGGTCTATTGAGCTATTTTCTTTGAAATCATAAAATACAATTTTAGTATATGTGCTGCCGAAGAGAACACATAAAATCATCAAATACAAATAATTTCTTTCAAGGAGACAATTAACTCTGGAGACAGCCATCAGACCATGGTACGTAGCTCGGACACACTGCTGAGAGGTTAGGGACATTAAGGTCATCAGCGAATACGGCCTGGTGTCTTCTATGCCCCATTCCACACAAGGGTTATTATGTGCTTCTGGATGAAACCTGAAATGTTTTCAGGAGCAGGCAGAATTTAGATAGTTAATAAACACCTGTTCTTCGTTACTAAATGATGGACTGTCATCCTTTGGAACAAAATAATAGTATAGGTAGAGACAGATAAATATAGATATAAGTATAGATATAGATAGATAGATTGATGCCAATAAGAATATATATATTTATAGCAAAAATTTGGAAAGACATACACTAAAAAAGTGATCTCACTTGGTGATAGCTTTGCTTTCTATTTCATTTTGCTTTGTTTTTTGAGCTAGTTTCTACTTTTTCTGCAGATTTATTTTAGTTGCATAATACCAAAAAACCAACCCACTTTAACTACTGAGATTTATTAACGTCTTGGTGTTGGTATAGGTGCTCTCAAATCCTCGATTGCCCCAACAATTGAGTGATGGCATTTATTATGTTTTCCAAAGTGAAAGGCTGAACATTTCTAAAGAGTCAGTGTTAACTTTAATTGTTCTGCAGCTATATTCCTCAAAAGAGTTTGATATTGTAGTCTAGGCAGGGGAAGATACAGAAAGTCAGAAATTGAAAGGTGAATGAGATGGAAGCACAAGTCTGTATCATTAGGAAAAACTACAGAGAACTTTGGAGTTTTGTAGATGTTTATGCCATGATGGTAAAAGAGGCTATTCTCACGCACAAATGGCCTGAACAAAACCAGAGCCCTTCCTTTAATGGGGAAATAATACTGCTTTGGAAAAAAGAGATCAAAAGAGTAAGTAATAATTATATTACACTTTTTCTTTGGGTACATTAGTTGGATTATTTGATCTTTAATGGAGGTACACAGGAAAAGGCTTTCTGATTAATTTATAAACATCGATGCCCACCACTGGAGTAGATGTCAGTGTGGTAGTGAGACGAACACATGTTAGTGATGTCGGCTCCATATGTCAGATGTAAACTCCGTGAGCGTGGAGCCCAGGAGGGCGGGGCTGCAAGCATGAACAGCCCAAACTCCATCCCCTTGCAGCAGAGTTCCTGGTAACTCTTTTGCAGCCATGAAGTGTTCTGATGACTTCGCTGAAAACTGTGATGTATCAGGAGGACAGCATCACATGCCATTTGGGTCACTTGGAGTTGTGGTTCCAGCTTATCACTGGATTCTGTCCGGAAATACACTGGGGATATCAACTGGAAGCCCCCAACATCCACCAGACCTGGCACCATGTTGATTGAAGAAATCAGTGGAAGCACAGAAGCAAAAGCAGAGAAAAAGGGCTACCCGACCTAGTTCCTGTAGCTGAGGAACATAAAAGTGAACTCAGAGTGTCGTCTCAGCTGTTCATGGCTATTTACCATGGAATAAAATACCTGTACTGGAAAACTCACACCCAAATCATGCATCACATGATGTATCGCAAAAGGAGCACTCGAATAATGCTCACAGAAACAGAGTGTCACTTGACATTCAGAAGCCCACGAGACTCCTCCTAATTGCCGCTCCTGCTTTCTCTCCCTCAAAGGTAATGCTGTCTTGACATTGAAGTTAATCACTCACTACCTTTCAAAAATGTCATTTTACTAAGCACATGATATCTGTAAACACTACAGTTTAGTTTTGCCTGCTTTTGGACTCAATGTAACTCTCTTTCACACCGTTAAGGTGTCTCCTTTGGTGTCTGGATCTTTTTCATCAACATTTTTTTTATGACTTATCAAATTCATGTGTCTGATACCACTGCACCTGCACGTAGCTGTGGTTCTTTTGGTTTCATTGCTTTATAGTGTCTTGCTGTGTGATTACACTACAATTTATCTTTCCATTCAGCTGATGGTGAACCTTGCAAAAACGGCATTGTTAATTACATTCTTGTAGGTGAGTCTTGCTGTATGTCTAGAAGTGGAATTTCAGGCCACTGGGACATATCCCGGCAATCACAGCTTCACACATCAAATTGTGTGCCAAAGTGGTCCCTACAATTCAGGTACCTGGGAGCAGGGTACTGGGGACTTAGCACTCATATCTCCCTTCAGGTAGCAGCTGTAGTTCTGTAATTGTTCTGATCACTGTGCCTCGTGGTTATTCATAGTCCCAGGGTCATTATCCACTATGTGGCTTGCTCCTTCACTCACTCAGTAATGTTATTTGAGGAACCAATAACTTAATTTGATTGTAATAAATTTTATCACTTATTTTCATTATGGTTAATAATTTTTGTATCTTGCTCCAGTATTCAATTCCTACCCTTGTAAATTGAAGATTTTTGTCATATATTATCTTCTAGAATATTGCTTATTTTGTTTTTCAGGTTTAGATTTACAACGTACCTAAAATCTGTTTTTGTGCATGATCTCAGATAGCATCCAATGTCTCTTTCTCCGGGTTCATGTGAATTGATCTCAGTGTCATTGATTGAAAAGATGACTCTTGCTCACTGCTCTACAATGCCACCTGTGCTATCCCCCTAGGGCTGCTGAAATAGAGCTCTGACAATGGCCACGCATGTGTTCCCTCCAGGTTCTGGAAGCTACAAGAGTGACGCGAAGCTGCTGCAGGGCTACACGTTCCCTAAAGGCTCTAGGGGAGAACCCTTCTCATCTTGCAGCTTCTGACTGTCCCTACAGTTGTTGGTGTTCCTTGGCATCTGGCCATGATCTCTGCCTCAGTGGTCCATAATATTCTACCTGTGTGTCTTGGTCTCTGTATCCAAATTTCCGTTTTACAAGGACATCGATTATATTAAATTTACGGCTCACCGCAGGGTTGTCTGACCTCACCATAACCAGTTACATCCGCCAAAACCCTGTTTGTGCATGAGGTCACCTACACAGGTAAGGGGTTAAGGGTCATCAGAACCCTCAGAGAAGCTGGCTACCACATATACGCGGAGTGTGACCTTGGCGCACAGGCGGTTTGTGAGCACTACCACACGTAGGGTGGTTCTCAAAAGGTAAGTCTCACCACACTTATTAAAATACATACTTTTAGAATTTATATTTCATTGAATCCCATCTTCCATCTTTATAGACACCTGCATACATGTGATATCTTTTTTAGAATAAATTGTCTTAGAAATATTCTCCTTTTAAAAAAATCTTTAAATGCATAGACACCAGTTCTTTTTAGATAAATGCCTATTAAAATTCATTACTTTTTCATATGGAAGATAAAAATACTGAAATCATTATACGCACACACGAACACATATATACACTGAAATCATCTTCCTGAATTAACATGTCATAGAATGTGAAGAGTCAAAAGAGTAGGAAAGGATATTAGAAATGAAACTTGGATCCTTTCATTTTATAGCTGAGGGAAGATGCAGAGAGGGAAGATTTGGCTGAGGTCACACAGCTGGTAGCAGAGTCAGGACTGCACCCGGAATATTACACTCCACAGTCAGGGAAAGTTTGCCAGTCATACAACACTCAATGGATTGCTTCCCAGGCCATGCCAAGTATTTGACAAATATAATGCTGCTAGTGAATATCTTCTATACTTATTTTAATGAGTATCTTTATTGACCTGTTTACATATGTTCTTCCTCTCTAGGAACAAAATCCCTCCCGTGACAGTTCTTAATTGCTGCTACATTGATGACTGCTCACTCCTTTCTCAGCCTAGAACGATAGCACAGATTGTGTCCTAGGCTATTAGCTTTTTCATTGATGTTGCAATTTAATGTTTTGAAAAGGCAGTGACAAAAGTTGGGCTTTGGACTAAGTGCATTTGAGTCTGTGTCCATCTGCTGGTCTCTATGCATGCACCGCCAGCATCTGTCATCATGCTGTTCCTGGTAATGTCCCCACTCCTACTAAGGGACATCAGTGTTCACTGCATAGCAGTGAATGAAATGTCCCATTGTCAGGGACTCTGGGCACAGCTGGTTTCAACCTGCTCGGCCACAGGGCTCTAATGTGACTTTTCTGTTTTGAACAAGCCAGGCCTCTGAGATCCTTCGTGACATTTGGAAACTTCGTGTCTGTCTCACCGTGCGCCGTGTGAGCAACACCGTCCACCAAGATGAGAACAGAAGCCATGACAGCCAGGAGTGCACCAGATTGAGGGTGAAACTTGCAGAGAGCGTGGAAAGCTCCTTTCCCCTTTCTCAGTGCCATTTACCCACAGAAGATTAGAAGGCTATAAATGTCTTGTTGTGCTCACCACAAAAGAAGCAGAAATAGGAATACACAGGTAATTGATTATAAAAGGGAAACCATTTGGTTTGAAATAATCTTCCTCTGTTTGAATTTCTTCTACTTGACCTTATGAAAATGTCTCAGACTCAGTTATTTAGTCTTCCTGTATTATTTATCTTTCATTCAATTTTAATCTTGAAAACAAACCCAGGGAGGATTTTTTGGTGAACACTTACTTCCTTTTGTACTTCTGGCTCTGGAGTTCTGGTGTGATTAATTTGGAGACATTAATAGCCTTTATGGATTTGCCCTTTCAAATTTCAAATTTTTCACCCTTTTTCCTTAAGTATTTTCAGGCAGTTTGGAGCATTTTTACTTCTAGAACTCAAAGTATAATACTTTGCAATCAGTCCATTTACATTAATGCTTCCAAAAGTATTTTATATTATTTTGAATGCTATGATTCTCTTATAGGAATCTACTTAATTTTTAACTAAGGCAAAACACAAGAAAGATGCAATGAGAAATATTAAATCGATGCATCTAGAATAGAAAGCATTTTGCAATTGACTTGGTTTGAGGAAATGAAAATACGTGGCCAAACTCTATTAGAATTTCATGCTCTACGACTAAATATCGGAAGACTCTGCTGATACTAATTCTGTGTTGGCATATATTTTGTGGTGACAAAGCTATGCAAAATATTACTAATTCAGTAACAACTTGGTAATATTAAGATCTATTGCATGCAATTTTGTGCTAGACAAAATGTTACCCTTACCCCTTATATGAGGTACATTCTATACATTTTATATTATTAAAAATTTGACTTCTTGTCTTTGAAGTACAAACCCCTAATTAATGAATCTAATTTTATGATTTTTTGTCAATGCAATTGGATCTATAGAGTATTCTTTTTCTTTGACCTCTGCCTTTCAAGGAAAGTCTTTCTATTAACTTGTTACTCAACACCAAAACCCACAGATAGATGCAAATTTTATAAGTAATTGAAGGCAACATTTCCATTTTAGAGCTTTAAAAATGCACAACAATATAACTGTCTTTGAGCCAAGCAGAGGCAGTGCATGCTGTATAGTATGTACAGTTTGTACTGGGACCAGACTGAGTTGCTGAATTTTCATCCTCACAAATAAACTTACAGCCACAGGAAGTAGACAGCCTGCTTGAGTCTCCCCACCAGAATGGTTCCAGGAGTCGCAATAACCCTGTCATCTTTGAGTTGTGAATAGATGATAACTTTGTATTTACCATTTCTAATCTGTATGTGGAATGTGAAAACTTAAATCTTTGAAATACCTCAGAGATTTTTGCTACTGACCTCATAAATTCTAGATACTTGCCTGCCCGCCCAGCCTCCTCCACCCACTGGATCATGGTGTACTGTACTAGAATCATTAAAACACAAAAGGCCAAATAAAGATGTCAAAATGAGTGCTCTAAACCAGAGTTTAGGAGAGCATCGTTTTAATGTCCGACTCATGTTTTAAAGAAGTAGTTTGCGCCTAATCACACCGTGTTTGGACTAAGTGGATGATCAGCACAGATGTGTGCTTTCGGCAGCAACGCTAAGAACATAAATAGTTAAGATAAAAAGAATATGGGTTTTAAATTGACTGTCTGGCTTTCCAGCTCAATTCTGCTGCACAGACGTGGGTAACCTGCATAACGCTGGACCTTCCTCCCATGCATGTAAGCCACCTCTGCTGGACTAGAAAATGTATGAGAGTTACTGCTATGTGGTAGGCTCTCTGTAAGGGGGAAATTTGCTCTCTGAGATCACGTTTTCTGACACATTTCAATTTTTTTAAACACCAGTAGTAATGTAGTGATAACACAATAATGGATAGGCAAATACAAGTACAACACATACAACTGTTGAAGGTATTTTCAGACATAAAATCTACTTTGGAAGTTACTAGAGATGGTCAGCATGACTGTTACTGACTTTGTCTTGTCATAGGACTTCATCATCAAGAAATCCACATTTACAAGAAGTTCATAGCCACTCACTTTGCCAGACTTGCTTACTCCACCCAAAGGAGAGAAGAGCCCGTGTGTCCGCAGCAGACTCCTGCTTGGGGATCAGGGTCTCTGTGAATTTCTTCTTATTTGTGAACAAATCCTAGGGTAACAACATGAATGATCACATTTTCTATCCTTAATGGCACTGTCCTTCAGTGAATCTTCTGAGAGGACCATGCCATTTGTCATCTTGTCTGAGAAGTACAGGTTAGGTCATCACTATGAGGAGTGCGTTTAGGTCCAGAAAATTCTTTGGACTGCCTCCCAGAACTTGACTTCCTGGCCTGTCCAGTTCCCTCCTATTCTTGTGATGTGGTATAACCAACCCCTGTGACACTCTGTTCTGTGTCCCTATCTTCCACCCTCAGCTAAAGTTCTCCCTATTTTAGCAGATGAAGGTATTGGGGGCCTGTCTTAGCTACTTTAGTCATTGCTGAGACAAAATATCTCACACTCAAAGTTAAAGGAGGAAAGTTTTATTTTGTGCATGGTTTGTATGGATTTCAGTCCATAGTTGGCTGGCTCCAAGGCAGGGGAGCCTAGCAGAGAGGCATCGCAGAGGAGAAACAGTTCATGATGGGCAGAAGGCAGCAAAAGTATCCAACCAGTAAGTCCAAGTGACCCCAGTAGTTTCTTTCTGCCCCTTTCATCTTCTATCTAGGCTACGGGGTTTAGGGTGGTACCAAAATAATCCGTGGACTGATTTAGGGATCACACACCCTTAATCCCATCATCACACACTTCAGATCCAGGCCCCTCTGATTGAGCCCCACCTATGACTGCATGAGGCCTTGAGGGGGACATCTAGGCACAAACCATCACAGGGCTGCTGTACCGGAAGAACAAGAAGGAAGTGTGGAGAGAGAACGGGAGCAAAAAATGTATAATTGATGACTGGAAGACACTTTAGGAGGAAAGGGGCAGGTAACAAAGACAGACACAAAAGTGAACAAAGAAGAAACTGATCAAATAACAGATTTTTGAGAAATATCCTTGGGTTTGCTCATTCCTTCAAAGCATTCTAGAAAACCAAGTAAAACACTAGTTACTATTGATTCTACCCATGGTGACCTTTTGCAAATGGCCACATTCTGCTATTGACCCCTGTGGATCACAGATTAATAGGTTTTAAACTCGATTGCCCTGTTGCTGCCAGCACAAGGAGATGCTGAGCGCCGAGAGCTTACCAACAGCTGCCCTTGCAGGTCTCCTGTGCTGCTCCCCACCCAGTGTAAGATGTGCAAACTTCAGGTGTGTCTTAGTTACTTTTTATTCATCGCTGAGACAAGATACCTGATGCCCAAAGTTGGGAAAGGAAAGGTTTATTTCTTACAGTTTTTGGAGGTTTCAGTCCATTCTCAGTTGGCTCCAAGGCAGGGTGGCATGGCGGGGCCGCAGTTCATGATGGCTGCAAACAGCAAGGCGGAAACCGGCAAGAGAGAGAGACACACACCTTCTTCCTGCCATTACATCACATCCTGGCTCCACCCCTTAGGAGGGTGTAGCACTGACACCACCAATCCAAACACTAGACAATGAACCAGTCACAAATGTACAATGCAAATACATGAGGCCTGGGGGCCACCGACATAAACCATGACAAGGTGCCTGTGCTTCCTGGCTTCTGCTCTGGTTTAGGCAGTGGCGGAGCGCAGCTGGACATTGGAGGATGGGAGGAGAAAGATGACAGGTACTTGGGCCATTCCCTACAAGATCCCCTTGGGGTGACTGGTTCCTTTGATGGAAGACCCCTGCACCCTTCAAAAATGCCTTTGTCCTTACTCTACACTCTCTTTCTCTCTCTCTCTCTCTCTCTCTCTCTCTCTCTCTCTCTCTCTCTCTCTTTTTCTCTGTTTCCTTTTTGAAATTGGGTCTTACTAACTTGTCCAGCTTAACCTCAATCCTGAAATCCCTGTTTTCAGCTAAACTTTCCAAAGTGTGGAGATTCGCGTATGTACCACCTCACCATGCTAAAGATCAACCCTTTTTAATTGGCTCTATATCATTTGAGATGCTCCAGCCTTCGAGGACGGCAGAGGGCATGACACAGAGATCCTTCTGAGTTTATTTTGTCCAGAAAAAGCTCTCTGTAAAATCACCATGAACCTTATCACCATTGGAAATCGACCTGGGATTTTAGGGCAAAAACTGTCTTGGCTATGGCATAGGCTGCTGGGGTCACTTCCATCTAAGTTTGTTTTGCTTCTGAGAAATCTCTGTGAAGTAGGGACAGTATCTCAGATACTGCTGAGCTCCCAACACTTAGTACCAGGTCTGAGGCTTAGAGTCTAAATATGCTCATTAGATAAATAAGTGAAAGAATGAATGAACAGTTGAATGTGTATTTGCAAAGTAAATGCATACTATGAAACTTCTTATGACATCTTTCTTCTCTAGAGATCAGAATCATGTTTAGTTTTGCTCTAGTTTTCAAAGGCTTTGACTGTGTCTCATCGAATAAATTACCTTTCTACAACAGCCTCTTTAGACTTATATTTTGTCAGGTGTTAGTCCATTTTCTGTGGCTGTAACTGAATAACTGAATCTGGGCAATTTACTCTAAGAGATATTTATTTAACTCACCGTTTTGGAGACTGAAAGTCCAAGATTAGGCGGCCTTCTCTGTTTGGCCTCTGCAGAGGGGCTGACAGCAGATAGCAATGACGGAGCACACAGAGAAGAAATTGCCTGGGAAGATGAGAAGCCAGAGAGATAGGCACTAGGCTCATGCTGTTGATAGACCTTTCATGTCCTGGAATACTACACCAGTTCTTCTGAACTTGCAGTAGACCCCCTCTCTTAAGTCCTCCATTCACCTCTTGACATCACCCCATGAGAACCAAGCTCTAGCAGGAGACTTTCCAGAGGATACACTCAAACTATACCCAAACGGTAGCAGGCATGGAAGCTTGAGGCCTTTTTGTTGATTGTAGGCTTTTAACAATTGGTAAAGGCTCTCAATGACCTTTATCTACTAAATGGAGGAACCAATAACTAGGCATTTGCTTCTTGGTCAGTCTGCATAGTGTTTCCTGAGAAATTATCAGTTCTCACTTTCCTTACAGTGTAGCATCATCTCATGAGCTCCCACGTGGAGAGTGACTCACAGATAAGAGAGTGCTTCACAAGAACCTTGAATGCAGCTCGATGGCAGAATTACGTGTCTACCCAATAGTGGCTGAGTTTTCAGTAAGCACGGCAACCTGAAATGCAATGTACATGGTTAATACTAAGGGAGCACATTTGTCTGGTGTTTACAAGGTTCCAGGCACTGTTCCAAGCCCTTTCTATGCCTAAAGTCACTTAAAATGTGCAGCAACCTTGTGCGGTGGCCAGAAATCAGGGTAGAAGCTGTTCCAGAACATGCTGAAGGGCAGACCACAAGCCTACAAGCCTTGAACCTTTGTCCTCCAGCCCAGTGAGCTGCGTGTGGACCACTACCTTGCACTATGTACCATGGAAAGAAGCAGCAGTCCTTTGTTTTCTCAAGAGAATGATTTCCAAACCCAGAGACCCACCTTCAGTCAAAGATCTTGAATAGAGAACAGACAACTATTTCTCTTGAAATAATATTAGGGCAGTAAGTGTGGAGGTCAGGCTTCATCAAATACAATAACTTCTAAAAGCAATAAGAAAGTAAAGGTCTTTTGTCTGAAAATCCCCAATGTGTCTTGCGCCTAGCTGCACAGTAATGCTAGTAGGCTGCATAACACTACTGCATGACCTTTGAGGATTGGAAAAGTCACAGAAAAGGAATCGCAATTCCTGCAGTTGAACACACTTGGCATTTCATTGAATGGGCTCGCGCAGACGCTCCTGAAAACATAAAAGGTGATCAGAGTCCAAACACAGCCTGTTTTCTTCCTTGTCCATACTGCTCTCTTCTTATAAGGATGCTAATGACTGGATTTAGGTGCCATTCTAATTTAGTCAACCTCATCCTAACTAGTTGCATCCACAAAGACCTTACTTCTAAATAAAGTCATATTGAGAGGTTCCAAATGAGCATGAATTTTGAAGGCCACTATCTCCCTGCAAGCATTAATAGTAGTTATTCTTAGCTTACCACTGACAGCCAAAGGAAGGGTTCTAATTTGAATTTTATACTGGAAATCCAGAACGTAAATACATGCTTTGTCTTCCAAAATGAGAGCACGAAATAGACTGTGCCATAGTGCGTTTTGCAAGACAGAAAACAGTTTTATGTGCAAATTTGGAAGTCCTAATGTTCCTCTTTTTGCTTCCAGCAAAACCATGTGTTACACAGGGAGTTCAAATGGTCACCTGATGTTCTTTTACTGAAGCAGCTGGCTACATTGAGAATAAATACTGCACTGGCTAAACATTCCACGCAACACATTTGGGGCATCTGGACTCAGCCCTGTAATGACCATAATTCTTCTCTCCGGAATCCGAGGAGAGAAGAATTATGTGATTGTGTACTGCTTGATCTGGTTTTCCAAAAAGCACCTTTGGCCTCTTTACACAGTTGGAACAGCAGATAACTTGGTTGATTTCTGTAGGTAGTTCATTTACCCAATTAAACTACAGTATCACCGAGTCAATGACTCATCTAATTAGTGGACATAATACATCAAACACAACTAATTTGGTTATTCTCAATGTCACAGCATTTTTTTAAGGTCACCTCAAGGTGTATGCAATTAGCAGCTTCTCTCCCTGAAGGAAGACTCTGGCCAGACTAAATTATTCCATGGTGGGAGAAGTAATTTGGCAACAGCTTGCTGTGTTGCTATAATCAACAGCCTAGATGTTATCCTCCATGGGGAGGAGGGCTAAATTATCTTTTCTCTCTAGTCTCCTCTTTTTTCAATTAGTTCTTTGATTCAAACAAGCATACCTTTTATCCCATTTTAGTTACATATTTGAAATATCAATAACAATGTAGCTTCAAAAGCATTTTTTAAATAAGACTTACTTAGATTAGTTTTGTATTCTTGTTCTGCTTTTGCATTCTTATACACAACTGGCTTTCCTAAATTGATCTGAGGACCTCTGAAGCTTTTTTTGCTTAGATGAAGGTAGTAATAACATTTCCTTCTTTGGAAGCTTCTTTCTTCTACCCCATGACTCCTTTCTCTGGTTCTTCCGCAGGTTTTCCCCAACAGCTCCTTCACAGTCTTCCCGAGGATCCTGTCCTCGTCCTGCCTCCACACTGCCAGATTCCATTCTCTGCCTTTTCAGTTATGCTACACTTCTGTCCTGGAGCGCCAGTTTTAGGGTGTCACTCACTGATAACTCACAAAGCAGTGCCAAAACCAGGCACCTCTTCTGTGAAATGCACCCATATCTCCACTTGCTACAAAGAGCAGGATATGTACCATGAAGAGTTAAACTGGATATAACCAAATGTAATACATGGGAAGTGCTTTAAAGTGCTCAGGAAAGGGAATAATTCTTCCCAGCTGGAGCTATTTGAAAGAGCCACAGGAAGAAAGAGGCGTTAAAATAGGCTTCACGAGCTGACATGATTTTTGCAGGTAGAAGAGAAAGGATATTTCAGAGCAGGGGCACAGCATGAACCACATAGGGCAGTGGGAACCAGAAGGAGAGTGTAGAAATTAGTAAGGAGGGCTTGGGAGAGATCAATCGGAAGGTAAAGTTAATAAAGACAACCAGGGAACTGAAAACTTTGAAGGTCGTCCATGAAAGTTCTAGAAATCCTGGCACAGGATGATGAATGTGGTGCAGGGCATGGATGGGCAGATCAGTTAGGGTGTGAGACACATTGCACTAAAGAAAAGTACTTACAGGGCAGCTGTGTCAATTAAGGGCATGAAATGAGGAAGGTGTGGCAGAAAAATGAAGCAAAGAATACATCCAAGAGGTAATTCCAAATATCCAACAGGTGTCCACGGCAGATGTCGTGTGTAAGATTAACATGCAGGAAAAAGCCACGCATGCAGTGTGATAAAGTAGACAGATGAGCCAGGAATAGGTTTAGCAGCAGCCCTGTCACTGAAAGGCTATTGGAACTTGAATAAATGTCTTAGCCTTCCTGAGCGTCCATAAAATAAGGGAGCTAGATTAAACAAGTTAAAACTTCTCCTTACCTCAAATTTAATGTCCAATAGTGCCCAGAGCAGGCTCACACTTAGGATCAGGTTGTGGTCTTTTCTGCATCTCTGGTCACTTACAGTGAGCTGAATATGAAGAATACTGTTACCACTGAAATAAGTTGCTGGGTAAGTAGTTTATGTCTTACGTTCATCTTCTATTCAGCAACTCTGCTATCTTAAGAATTATATGAATAAGACAGAGAAGAGTCTGTTTTCCAAATGTATTTTTTATCTCCACTTCAAGAAAATTCTTAAATGCAATTCTTGAGGACTCCTGCATGTATCAAAACACATGAAGGAGCCCTGATTTTAAAAATGTTGACTGTCATGACTTAAATACCCACACATGAGGTACATGAAGAGGCTGTACCCGGGACCTGAGGTCTTGTTTCTTTCTATCTCCCTTCACTCCTCCATATGCCATTGTGAGAGGGTCAGAAAACAAAAGAAGTCACTTTCCTTCTTCAGCGTTTGCTCATTTCTTTTGCAGGGACATTCAAGTCACCTTACAAGAGGCCTGTATTAATTTTCTATTGCTTCTTTAACAAATTACTGCAAAAATCATAGTTTAAAATAGAACCACATGTAGAAGATGAAACTTGACCCATAACTATCACTATGCAAGAAAATAAAATCAAAGTGGATCAAAAACATAAATATGAAAACAGATACACTGAGTCTGCTGGAAAATAAAATAGGTAAAAGTCTTGAAGACATAGCACAGGAAAAGACTTTCTCCACAGAACCCCTATTACAGGGGATGGGAGAGGGGCGGAGACAGGGGAAAAATAGAATTAAGACATATTAAGTAGTTGTACCCACACTGTAGGATACATATACACATTATGTGCTCAAAATACAACAAAAGTAAATAAAATTGACAGTTAAAATTGACAGTTCACTTACAGTCCAGCAGGCAGAAGTCTGACCCAGGTATCAGTGGGGTAAAATCAGGAGTGGGCGGGGCTGGACTCCCCTCCAGCAACTTCAGAGAGTGCAGGTTCTAGCCCCAGCTCCCTCCCTCCCCTTTTCAAAGCAGGTTGACCCCCGTAACCACTCATCCGGGTCCCTTCTCTCTCTGACCACAGCCAGGCAGCTTCTGACATTTAAGGACTTAGGAAAAAGGGCTTGTTTGGGGGAGATCAGGCTCCCAAGGGCTATCCAGGAAAAAAAGAAAAAAAATCTCAAAACACTTAATGTCATCCTACCTACAAACTCCTGTTTTCCGTGCCAGGTGGTATGCTGACCAGCTCTAAGGATAAGGACATGGTTATCTTGGAGAAGCCAGTACTCTGACGGTCACAGGGACATAAAACTAGCCACAGCCATGCATCCATCCTCAGAGTTCTGGTAAAACTGTGCAGCTGGCAAGAGAGAAATACTCTATTGAATACTTGAGTGACAAGTCACTTAGAAGTATGAGCACAACCTGGCATAATTTGCCACCAATCAACTTTGCCATTAACAATATGAGAGACCAAAGCTACAGAAATTACTAAAAGGAATAAGCCACCAATGCCTGTACATCTTCCTAGAAAAGCCAGACCTCTACAAATACCCTCTTACTTCTTTACATCTTCAGTATACAGAAAATGGGACTTATTTGGCGGCGCTTACTATGATTAATGAGGAGAAATTGATTAAGAAAGACATCTTTCTCCTGTCTAGAATTCCCAACACGTTACTACTTTGCTTGTTTCAGATTATATTTTGAAAGTCTTGGGAATTTCAAGGTTATACTTCAACCTCTTGACTCATATGAAATTTCAGAATGATATTTCTGGTGTTTACAAATAAATGTAAAAATACTTTAAGAAATATTACAACAGATTAGTATGTATCACAATAATTAATATCAGAAAAATTATCGTAAAATAGGCAGAGGCTTAATTTCTGCCCATCTGGAAATGTGGTTTTGGGAACTGGATGAGGAATGGGGCATTGGGAAGTATATTCTGTTGTGGCTTGGCATAACTGACGCCATCTTGAGCCTTGCTTTTAACTAGTGCCCTGTATTTGACTCAGCAAAATGGAAAATTACTCAGGGTATAAGTCCCATGAGAAAAGCAGAATGTGCTGTACCTACAGGAGAAAAACTAACCTGCTCTACAAAAGAAGCAAGATACAGTTGTCAACTGAAAATTAATGAAAGATTCAAGCTAAATTGTTTCCAATAGGATGTCTTTTGTGATTCTCTCTTTTAAAAACTCTGTAACTTTCCAGCTGGGGCCACTTGTTTGGTCCCTGAACCAGGGGGGTCTGTATACAAGTGGTCCTGAACTCAGTTAATTAAATTCCAAGTTTATCAGTTTGGCTACTTGGATTCCTATATTGTTGTTCACGAACCCATTTCAATTCTTGCAAGGTCAGAAAGAAAAAAGATGTAAAATCATCCTTTCTGTTGACTCCTAAATTTAAGCTATCTAAAAAAGTCCTCTCACTACTCCAACATTCTTTCCTTTTTACTTTTCAATTTGCTTTTGGCTTGTAAGATGGTATGGAATTCTATGCATTTTTCCCATTTTTAATTTGATGTCATGCATTTTCTCCATAGTTTAGAAGAAAGTTGTTTGATAAGGCAATTGCATCACATAATGTACTGAATTCTGCTAAATGCTGATAATGATGAGTGCAGAGCTTTTGTAAACATGTTCTGTTCAAAGCAATCATCTGCAATGATCTTTTATTAAGATTGCTCGTGGGGTCCATGAAGCAACAGCTCGTCTGCCTCTACCCATGGTCTGGGTACAGGCTCTTCTTTATCTGCAGTAACTATTTTAGCAATGCTCACAAGGTGGTAGAAAGAAGTGATTGCCAAGAAGGAAGGTCCCTTAGGTTCAACCTGAATTTTCAGGAATCATGGAGGTGTAAGCATTCTTTTTATGCTCTTGAAATCATTAGCAAAATCTGTTACCCACTAAAAGCCTTTTGGGCAGCAAAGGTTGTGTGCTGTTTTACTGTGCAAATTGCAAAAAGTCTGAGCATTTCACCTGTTCTGTAAGCTGTGTTACAGGGCAGAAAATAAATTGATATAGTTCAGCAGAAGCTGAAACTCAGAAGAGCAATGTGATTGCAAGGAGGTGACCAGAACTAACACCAGTGACAGAATGGATGTTCTGATGTCATGTAGATATCGGTCTTATCTTATGTAGATATTGATACACAGGATCCAAATTGATACCTGCATTAGAGAATAAATCAAGATAATCCTTCTTTTTAAAAATACTTTGTTGAGGTGCAACGCACAAAGTTGTACATATTTAATGTGTACAACTAGAGTTTGAGAAACTGCCACCACCATCAAGGCCATACATACATCTGTCACATCCTAAAGTTTCATCAAAATCTTCCTCTGGCTAACTTCACCATCTCGTAGTCACTTCTAATTCAAAGTCTTTTTAAGTGAAATACACTTGACATGTAACAGTATGTGTGTATGTGTGTGTATAGATGAATATATCACAAAAATAGGTAAGGATATTCTCAGAACAGGTCATCCAATTGTCAAACTGCTTACTTGTTTATTTGTTTAATGTCAGTCATCAACTCTGAGATACTGTACAGCTTTTCACAATCTCTCCTGTGCTCCTGTGCCTTGCACACACCTGACATTAACTGGTTTTTTTGTCTTATCTCTTTTCCATGGCATGTACACCTAGTTTAGAGCTATTTCAAGCCAGGAAGTTAGTTAAGCTTAGAAACATAAAAGCAAACACAGGAACAAAGATAAAAAGTTAGGGTAAGAATGAGCACACAAGGGCTGTTCTTCCCAAGAAGCTTCTTGGGCAGCATATGTTAAATTAGTTGACAGCTCCTCTGCACCACTGGGCGGGACTTGAAAGAATGTAGAAATGCCTAGTAACTAACTTCCTTTAAACTCAGTTTCCTTTCAACTTAGCCAACTGAGGAAATTATTTTCTTTAGATCCTGTATTGCAAAGCCTAAACCCCAATTTGTTATTCCAAACTCACAGAGTCACCTATTTAAAACAAGTTTCCAAGCTCTGCTTATTTATATAAGATGAAAACAATGAAAGCACTCAAAAAACAGGGAACCTGCCTGTAATTTCAACCCCTGGGAGGCTGAGGTAGGAGAATCACCACAAGTTTGAAGTCAGCCTGGATTACAGTGAGTTCAAGCCCAGCCTGAAATGCACAGCAAAACCAAAACAAAAACCAAAAAACCTCCCATCTGGAAACCAGGAGCCATTTTTCTTATTATTACCAATAAACATTCTCCTAACCTCCTATTGTACATGATGATTGTACATGATTTCATTCTTTGTACTTCATGAGACAATGAACTGAGGTTCATGCAATTTGTACAGAGTTAATTATTTCATTATTACACTTTCAAGTCCTCTGCACATAGATAATTTAAGGTCAATTTCAGCATCTGATGCTTCAGATTTAACATTTATATTACAGATACTGAGCACTTCCTTGGTGTTCTCACATAGCTTGAAAGAACTGAGCTATTTCAGCCGAAACTGGTGGTATAACCGCAGAAGGTGATCAGAACAAACAGACCAACGAGAAGAGCCCCACGATGATCCACAGTGCATACAAATATATGTATGTTTTAGAAAGTTACTTGATGTCTTAGTTACTTTTCTCATTGTTGACTCAAAATACCCAACACCCACAAGTTAAGGGAGGAAAGGTTTGTTTAGCTCACAATTTGTAAAGGTTTCAATATATAATTGACTGGCTCCAAGACAGAGTAGCACATAGCAAATGTACATCACAGAAGACAGTCAATGATCAACAGAAGGCAACAAAACAAGCAAGGGACATTAGTAGCATCCTTCTGCCCCTTTTATCTTATCTACACTACTCAGGGTAGTAGCACTCACACCCTTAATCCTAGTGTCCTTGAGCCTAGCACTGCATCATTAATCAATTCCAGCATCACACACTCTAGACCCAGCCACCTCTGAAAAACCCTACCTATGACTGCATGAGGCTTTGGAGGACATCTAGACACAAGCGGTGACATGTGAGAAAGAACTTTCTAGAAAGAATGGGAAAGGCCTTGAAGAGAAGAGTTTTTGAAGGAAATAATAGCATGTTCTTTTTCAGTCAGTCATAATGGATGTTTCTTAACTGACCATTCTGTGCAAGATAATATACAAGACAATACAGAAATTAAAAATAAGTGCAAGTTTAAATCTCAGACCTCTAACTTCAGAGTAGCTATCATGTAAAATATAATGTATAAAGTTCTGCAATTTCTCATCTGAGGAGGAAGAAGCATCATCATATTGGCTGATTCTTTCTTTCAGAAAGACTCTCACAAAGGAAAATAACACAGCTGTATTTTCTTTACCATTGATAGTACCTTGAACTTAAAAATAAGGTAAAGTACTGGATGGTTGGATAGATGGATAGATGGATGGATGGATGGATGGATGGATGGATGGATAGATGTGTGGGTGGGTAAGAAATTTGAGTCACAATATAATAAAAGGCAATAAATTCAAAAGACAAGTGCTATGGGAGAAAGACATTTTATATGGAGAGAAATCCAAGAATACAGCCTGTAAGGTGGGAAATCAAACAAAGTGTTTAGGGCAGAACAAAATGCTCAGCTGCTTGAAATCCATTCAGTAGTAGCAGCTATGAAATAGTCAAGTCTTTATCCCCAATTGGTAGCTAATGCAGAAGTACTATAAGCAATATCATTTGGTAATAGAAATTACAACATGAATGCATTGTAAGGTCGTTGTGCCGACCTTTTATATATAAGCCTCCTGTCACACACTTCAACATCTGAGACACATCTCCAACATGTCTGTGGGTTCAGCCAACATCACCAGCCTGCAAATTGCCAGTTCATTGTCATTCTCAATTCCACGCTTGCTGCTGCTTCCAAGTAGTTTACTTTTCCTTGACTTATTATCAATGCCTTGTAATTCTCATGCATCATAAGAACACGGTGTTTTCAAAGTTATTCACTTGGCTAAATACATCTCTAAAACAAACCCTTAAACTGAAGAGACACAAAGTATCTGTTTATAACGTTTCCTATAAATATCATAAGCATGCTTCTCTGAATGTGCAGCAGGACAAAGAAAAGATGAGATTTATAATAAATCTCAGTCTATGTTATCTATGGATTTGGTGCAAAAACTAGGACAGCCCAAATGTCCTCTAGCGAGAAAGTCAATATGCGATGCAACAAGCAATGTGTATTTTTGGATTGAGAAGAAAATACTACTCATTTCAACAGAAATATGAGTGGATTGTTGTTAATATAGGCAACATTAGACAGAAATGATGCTCTGAGTGAAATCATTTAAAATTTAACTTGGTATATATTTATATATCACATCAAAATGGCAATCATGTCTTATTAAAGGTCAAGAATTATGTAAAGAATATTTTAAATTATAATACTAGGAATTTTATAATAAAAACAATCTGACATTTTCAGCTTTACTTCAACTTTAAAAAGTGAATAATACAGAAATATTGCAAACAGGATTCTTGGCTTGCATGTGCACACACACACATACACAAAAATTAGAAAGCAACTTTCTAAAAAACTTATAAATTTAACTGTTATCATTTGTGCTTGAAATGCCCCCCTAAAGCTCATGTATTCATGGTCTAGTCCCCACTTCACTAGGGTTCAGCAATGAAGCTTTGGAAAATGATTGGATCTTGAGGGCTCTGGCCTCATTCATGGGCTGAAACTTTAATGGGGTCATAATTTGATGAGTTGTTGGCAGGCAGTGGAAACTTAATAGGTGAGATCTAGTTAGAGAAAGTGGGTCTTTCAGGATGTGCCCCGGGGATTGTATTTTGTTCCCTTTCCCTTCTGTTCCCTTCTATTTCTTAGTTACCATGAGCAGGTGTGCTCCACTCTGCCCTCTCATCAGGACACCCCGTCTTACCACAGGCCCAGAAATCATGAGACCAGCTGACCATGAAGGGAGGCCTCTGAATCTGTGATCCAAAAATCACTCATACTTCTTCCAGCTGATTTCTCACGTATTTGGTCACAGCAATGGAAACCTAAAGTACTATAAACTATGTTCCAATTTTTTTATATAAAAATGTTTTCATATTTTAATTAAACATGAAATTGAATAACTTCACTAAACACAAAATTCAGTTTAGGGATATTTTAATGGTTTCTGTGGTTCCCATGAAAGTAAGAAATTATATGTGGAATACTCCATCAAATATGTGCTCAGAGCTCAGGAAAAACAGTTTTAGTGAAAACTGCTTTCATTTATGAAACTTCATTAGATTTTACTGAAATGTCCATGGAAATTGTGTGGAGTTTACTCCTAATTCTATAAAAATCTCTAGTGGCTCGAATTTGACATGTCATTCTCTGGATGATGCAATAAAAGGTATAATTCAAGTAAATCTTTTTAAATCTTTTGTTTAAAAATAAATTAAACATCACATAGAATTAAATAATATGAGAGCTGAGGTTTGAAATAATAAACACAGGAAGATTATTTGGATCTGATGACCCTAATATTAGAACTCAAAAGCAATCAATGTAGTGAGCATAGAATATTCATTTTGCTACATTCATGGAAAGTCTTAATGAAAAAAAAGATGCTTTATCCAGAAGCCATTATGGTTGATGAAAATATTGACTTAATTGAACCTGAACTCCATTGTAGTCACTCCATGTCTGTCTTACTAGTTATCCTCAAGGGCTGGACCATGAGGATAATTATCCTCATGACCTAGTACATAAGCATAGTTTAATACAGTCTACTGTGATTACTGAATGAATGCATGAGTGAATCCCAAATAAAAGTAGAACACTGAATTTGGACAATTATATTTTATAGATATGGCTTTAATAAATGACATTCTATTAAATGTATCACTTTCTTCTAGCCTTAAAGTAATGTTTCAATTTTTAAAGGTGACAATTTTAATAAATAGATTAAAAGATTAAAAACTAAAAAAAAGAAACCTATTAAGAGCAATTGGAAATTCTAAAAGTTAAAGCATTAGATATCAACATACATTAAACAAAATATTCTATTGTTTGATCGCAAAAGTAATTAAAGAAATCTTTGAAATTCTTTCAAATCACTGAATTCTAAGTATAGCATATCTTTAAAGAATCTTTCACACAACTGACAAAGAGATGCAGAGTATATACAATTCTGTAAGTATTATAAAAGCTAGACATTTTTAATGTAATTGATATTGGCTCAACAAAGATTGAGGGAAGATTTAATACTCTAAACAGTATCATTAATGATAGGAAAATTTTTCTACTCAATAAGATCAAAAATTATACTATGGGACATTATTAAGTTGTTGGTGTCAGATCACAATTTAGATAAAGATACCATCTATTGAGTGGTGTCCAATTTCAAATAATCATGCTTACAACTTCTAAAATTCAGTAAGTGATTTGATAATTACTAGAATGCTTTGATGAACAAACTGTACTCTATGTTACATTACTCCAATTAGATAGGAAAAATGCATAAATATCTCTACATACATAAAGATAGATAAATAAATAGCAGTCTTGGATAGATAAATAGATAGCAGATAGATAGATGATAGATAGATAGATAGATAGATAGAGAAACAGATTCCCTACCCATACTGGATTTTTACATACTTTGAATATCACCAGTCTCATCTAACAGTCCAATCATCTAAGTAGTCTGACACAGAAAAGTGGGTGGATAGATGTGAATTAGGAATTAAAATAGTTCTGATTCAATCACAGTTCTGCCCTTTACCAGCCACATGGCCTTGTTAAATTACAGCACGAGCTGGTAACTCCTACATCACAGGGCTATGATAAAAACCTGTGACTAGGGCACACAGACGCGCTCAGACAAGCACGATGATACCAAGTTCAGTCTTG
The DNA here is from genome assembly GCA_004027295.1 of Dolichotis patagonum. Classification (NCBI taxonomy): domain Eukaryota; kingdom Metazoa; phylum Chordata; class Mammalia; order Rodentia; family Caviidae; genus Dolichotis; species Dolichotis patagonum. Next base: position 45,649 of record PVJX010008146.1, read on the forward strand.
GTGCTCTTTCCCCACCCCAGGAAGATCACACTGAATCACAGGCCAGGCTAATCTCGAGAATGACTCCATGACTGCCATTTTCTTTAACATTCTGAAGGAAAAGTTTAAAATCATGACCTTGTGTGTGTTAGAAAAGTGAGTAACTTCTACTAGAAGCTTTGTTTTTTCCTAAAAACCATTTGAGTGTTTTTCTACAGTCATTCTGATATACGTGGTGCCAATACTGACTTAACAGATCGTCAGCGCCAGGAGAAGTGCTTTCTCTGTCTTATGCACCTGTGTATCCTCAATAACCAAAACAGTGCCGCAACATAAGAGGAGCTCAAATATCTTATGATGAATGAGTCGCAGGAGGAAAAAGACAAACACTGAACTACTAACACAAAGAAGCTTGACAGATGGGGGCAGGAAATTTGACTACCACTAAAAGTTAAATGTTAGAAAGTTTTCTCCCTTTGTTCTTTAGTTTTCCTCTTTACTTATCTAGGGACTTAACTTCCATGTAATAGCAGGAAAATGATCTAAATAATCTAAAAGTCAAACATGATGTAGGTCTATGACCAGCCAAAATTTAAACTAACTAGTATTTTCAAACTAAAGACCAAGAGGCACTGCTTGCTCATAACTTTACTCTAGTGGGTTAGTACTATTATCTGTTTAACAGAGTGTCTTGGTGACTTTTTACTCATTGCTGAGACAAAATACCTGATGCCCAAAGTTGGGAAAGGAAAGGTTTATTTCTTACAGTTTTTGGAGGTTTTGACCCATACTCAGTTGGCTACAAGGCGTGGTGGCATGGCAGGGCCACAGTTCATGGCAGCTGTAAACAGCAAGGCGGAAACCAGCAAGAGAGAGAGACACGCCTTCTTCCTGCCATTACATCACATCCTGGCTGCACCCCTAGGCCAGTGTAGCACTCACACCCCCAATCCAAGCACTAGACAATGAACCAATCACAAATGCATAATGCAAATATATGAAGCCTGGGGGCCACCGACATAAACCATGACATTCCACCCCTGGCCCCCAAAGACTGATGTACAACCTTTATACAAAAGACATTTAGTCCATCTCCAAGAGTTGCCAAAGTCCTAACATTTTCAGCATTGCTGAGAAGTTCAAGTCCCAAGTCTCCTCCAATATCTATGGCAAACTCTTAACTGTAACCCCCTGTACAAGGGAAACAAGGTTAAACATTTCTGAAATGCAAAAGCACAAAATAAACATTACCATTCCAAAAGTTACAAATGGGAGAATATAAAGTATTGGAAACAGAGCAAGTCCAACATCCAGCAGGGTGAATATTAAGTCCTAGAGTTCCATGCTCAGCATTTGAAGCAATCTGGTTGCAAGCTCCAAAAGGCTTGGGTCATTCCACCCCCCACGGCACTTCCAGGGATTTCAGCTCCCACAGCTTTTCTCTTAAACCTTCTCTGCTCAGTGTTTCCAGCTTTCCTTGGATGACCCACGTTCTTGCCTTTTCCAAACTTCTGGGGTCTCCACTGTACTTTTGGCTTCACACTTACATCTTTACATATTGCCCTCTCAGCGGCACATTGCTTGGCCTCCCGGGCCCTTTGCAATCAAGGTGGAAGCCTTCTTACCTCAGAATTTGTGCATTTTCCTTGCAGCTAAAATCGGCACAATGTGGATGCCACCAAGGCTTGCTTCCAGCTGGAGCAGTAGCCAGGCTTTTCTCTCTCTTGGCTGTAGGGGTCGATTGCCTAGATCGCTGGGCTCTGTGAACCCGATTTTGAAGAAAGCTTTTCTATGTTGCTGTCATTCTGGAACATCCTGTGGCTGCCGCCATTCTGGAACCTCATGTGGCCTCCCATGCCATTCTGCAGCATGGTGCTCTGAAGCTTTCTCATCTGAGAAAATTCTTTCACTTTTGCAGTTTTGGGGCTGCAAAGGGTGGAGACCCACTCTTTCCTGGGATGCCTGGTGGCCATCTTTCTTATCTCTCTGTTTCTTCTCAACAATCAAAGTCTCAGCTTTATCTTTACAATCCACAGCTTTACTGGAGTTTTCCTTCTGGCCAAACTCACAGTGTTTTAAATTATCCTGCTGGGCTCTTTGCTCGTGATTTGAAACATAGATCTGGCTAAAAGCCCCCAACAATAGCCATGCCACAGCTTCAACTTTTGACTGCCTTGAAATTTCCTTTGCCAGATTAATCAGTCCATTACCCTTAATCTCAGTCTCAGGCAAAGTCTCTGGGCATGAGCAAAATTCAGACAAACTTTCTGCCAAGCCATAACACACATAGGGAGTCCAACAACCAATACAGTCCTCCTTCCCAGCAGAAACCTCGCAAGCCTGGTCTTTACTATCAGGCTTTCTATCAGCCTTCTGGTTTCCTGAGCTCTGACCAGAATCTCCTCTACAGAACAACCTAAGTTGCTCTAGCTCTGTGCGTCCAGGCAACATGTCCAAACCTTTCTAAACTCTGCCCACAAGCCATTTCCAAAGCCTTTTGAAAAACATGGTCAGGTATAGTCACAGCAATGACCCCACTCCTCCGTACCAAATTCTGCCTTAGTTACTTTTTATTCGTCGCTGAGACAAGATACCTGATGCCCAGAGTTGGGAAAGGAAAGGTTTATTTCTTACAGTTTTTGGAGGCTTCAGTCCATACTCAGTTGGCTCCAAGGCAGAGTGGCATGGTGGGGCCGCAGTTCATGGAGGCTGCAAACAGAAAAGCAGAAACAGGCAAGAGAGAGAGACACACCTTCTTCCTGCCATTACATCACATCCTGGCTCCACCCCTAGGCTGGTGTAGCACTCACACCCCAAATCCAAACACTGGACAATGAACCAATCACAAATGCATAAGGCAAAGGCATGAGGCTTGGGGGCCACTGATATAAACCATGACAGAGAGAAAATACAATCAGAAATGTCAGATTGGGTTACACATAAAATCAGCATTACTTAATAGAGGGCATTACAAGTGCATGCATGCCTGCATGGGTGGGTGGGTATGTGTGTGTGTGTGTGTGTGTGTGTGTGTGTGTGTGTGTGTGTTCTTACTGCGAAATCTACTTTTCACTATGAAATAATTAAACAGGTGGTGAACATCTGGTTTTTTCTTCCCTCTTGGATAATAGGGCCCACATCTGTGTCCTCGCCCTGCCGTACTGCAGGTGGTGTGTGAGGTACAGGGAGAATGTGGTGACAGCACCCAGGCTTTGTTTTGCATGCTCCTGGATGGGAATGGAATTCAGGAAGCTTGAACGATCTCTCCCCTCACAGCACCTACCTCTCAGGCCTGTTGCTTTCCTGCAAACTCTAAGAATGGGAACTTTAACCTAATTTTTTCCTTTGTATTCTTACTATGAATCGTTGAATCTCTTTCATCTTCTTCATCCTTTACTCTGGGAAAAAGGACACTGAGGCACTTTCAAAATATTTCTAAACATCATCCCATCAACAGCGATGAAAACGAAGGGGTTAGAATTTATCCCGATGAACTTGAGGACAAGTGCGCCCCACAGCCCGCAGGTGGGGGAGGGAGAGCTCTCCGCCGCTGCCCAGGCTCCGCACAGGTGTGGGCGTGGAGGACACCAAGAGCCAGAGCATGTTCAGGAATCATCCGAGAAGCCTTTTAAAACTGTACAAACCACCCTGGAGCTGAAATATTTGGCAAGCAGAGGAGGAGCGAGAACAAACTAAAATGATCTGACACCCATCCCTCCTCCACCACCTCCACCATCATTTGAGAGCAAGACAGTTTCTAGCTTTTATTTGGATTCCCTGTTCTAGCTTGTCTATGGAGAAAATACTTTTCACAGTAAATTGATGTCTAAAGATCAGTTTTGCAAACCATTTTACTCCCAAGATCTAATCATCTCTACAGAGCTACGAATCTATGTTCCAAAGTTCATACAGACAGAAGAAGATTTTCTAGCCACTAGGAGACTGAATATACAAACAGGCAGTGGCTGAGCCCTAGGAAAACAGAGACCGCCAGCCCACAACACTGCAAGTGGCCCAGGAAGCCAGCTCCTTGCCTGCAAGAAGGCGCAGGAAGCTGGCCTGCTGGGGCTCAGACTTACAAGAACCCCTTCCGCAAGGGTACAGGTGTCGGAAGCATGGGACCTGATAGGACATCTAAGAGGTCTCAAAGTAAAACACTTTAAAAGGCCAGGGACATGGCTCCATGTGAAGACCCTGGTTCAGTCTCTAACACTGGAAAAGAAACAAATGGTGAAGCCTAGTGGACTGTGACTAGGTCATTAAGGGCCTGGTCATTGGAAGAGAGTGATACTGGTCTTGTGAAATGAGTTAGCTGTTTTTATGAGAGATCAACTTGTCCTCGAATCGTAGTGCAGCATCTTGTCTCCCCATGGGATGGTTCCTTTCCAAGAGCTGATCATTGTCACGTCACCTGTGATATGAGGCCACCAAGGAGGGCTCACCAGAGTCAATAGGACAGCCCCATCTTAGACTTCCAGCCACCAAAACTGTGAGCTAACTAAACTTCTCAAGTATTTTATCATAGTAATGGAAAACAGACTAACACAGCCAGATCACTCACTCTCATATGAACCCAGAAAGCTAAAAACTTCCATAACTATTGTCCCAGGATGGACAGTGTTTTAATCACAATTGACATCATTCCTAATTTGGGTCCCCATTTCTAGATTAAGGCTAAACAGACAAAGCCAAATAATGCTCACCAGCCAATCACATGAAATTCCTGTCAGCTGCCCCAAGCCAACAGCCTTCAAGCAGGGCGTGCCGAAGCCTTCCTTTTCCCCACTAGCAAGCTTCCCAGTCCTCTGCCTGTCTTCAGTTCTGCTAAAATGCGCAAGACACTGGCCAGCTCCCTTGCTACTGCAGTCTCTGAATAAAAAGATTTTGCTTTTCTTCTTTGGTTCTTTGGTAGATCTTCATTTATTACTATTTTACAATCTCTAGGATTCTGTTTATGTTACTGTTATGTTACATCATTAACAACTTTTGCTCTTGTCTTCCTTATTTTTCTGAAGGCTCTTGGGTTATTGCTTTTATTAATTTTACACTAGCTCATTAAGCAGATTCAAGCAGGTACTGAACGAAGGTGTTCATCGGTGCCTTGGAAAGCTCCACGGTGGAAGGCTGAAGCCATCACAGCAGGAAAGTGTTCCCTATAGCTTAACTCCCATTAAGAAGCAGCTCCGCTGTGTGTCACTTTGCACTGCTTTATAAATAGTCCCACCTTCACCCCTTTGTACAGCCGGGATTACCGCTTAGAACTGCTGCCCACTGAACCCCACAACAGAGCTTCCTATTGTTTTATTTTGCCTTTATGAATTGATTTTCTAGAAGACGTTATTTTGGCTCTCTCATGAATAGTTGCTCATAGACTTTAATGTGGAATTGGTACATGAGATACAAGCACTATTTAGATTAGTATCAAATACTTGTTTTTGAAAAACATTATAGACTTTTAAAAAATAATAAGTTTGTATAGGTAAAAAGAAATAACTATAACTGTAAAGTCTGTTCATGTTGCAGAATTAAATTTAATACTAAAATTGTAGGTCTTTTTATCTCATAGTGAAAGCCTTTCAGATCTACACTTAAATAAACATGTCAAGTTTGAAAATGACCAATGTGATTATTAACTTTTCCTGCAAAAATATGGAATATTTTTATCTTTATTTTTAGATACAGTTTAAATGGTGTTGAACATGGGAGATATGAAAATAAAAGTTGCAAAGGTTTCTAATCAGAGGATGAATGTACTAGGCAATGTTCCCAAGGGCAATAAGACTGGGAAAGATTAAAGGAATTAGAAAGTACTTTATTAAAGGGGAGGAAAGGAAGAAACTAAAAGCCAGATCATATCACCCAAAGCAGACAGTCACCCGTCCCAGCTGGATGCCTGCCACAGCTTGAATCTCAGAAAAATTAGCCGTGGTGGACTCCTTTGCCACCACTGCAAGGATCTCATTATCTCATGCAGAAAATAGGGCAAACAATTATAAAACAGCTGATAAATAAGTTAGTGAGATCATTGTAAAAATTAATTAATGGGTCAAATTAAAAGATTATAAAAACCAAATAGTGCCTGGATCAATGGACAATTATGCATATGCCATGTGCTATCATTACAAGAATTTTAGGCAGGAAAAAACTTTATAATAGGTATAATTCCATCCCCATCATGGCTTGAAAAAGAAAAGAAAGAAATAGCAAAGTGGCCTAGCCCTGACTAATGCAGAAATATTTTTCTTCACTGGTACCTTGAAAATATGTCACCAGCCTACACTGAAAGCATTATAAGAAATCACTTCATGACCCTCAGTCCCAAATTGCTCTACAGATGCTGTTGAGGACGTCCCTGCAGACCAGGGGAGAAAATCCGCTTTGTTCTCAAAACCAGGAATAGCAGAGCTGTCCCTGAATGACAGGCGCATTTGATCTTGTGGACACCGGATCTCATAACTGATGCTATCTGTCTCATTCTGAGTTCACACCAAAAGGTCTACATCAAAATTTACAGCCTTCCTCTGGCAAGGAAAAAATTGTTCATGTGTTTTGTATACTAAACCCAGTACTGCCTTCATAATTTTTTCTATGCCTAATTTTTTTCTATCTTGACTTTCTCGGCCACTTATTTGATTTCTCATTTTGGTTTCTCTTATTGTAGTTGTATATACAAACTATCTTGAATCCTTTCGTGAAGCTAGGTGGCATAAAAATGACCATCCAGGTATCTAGATACAATCAATCTAAGTTAAATCCTTAATTACCTGTCACCGCGTCAAAGTTTCATCTCTGGGTATACCAACCCCTTCCCAGGAAACCTGGCACCAATCCACCTAGAAAGTATTTATCCTTCCAGGCCCAGCTGGAATGCTGAATCCTCGGAGGAGACGGCCACTCACACAGCACACCCTTGAGGAAAAAGTGCCCACTGCCTTCTTTATGTTACACTGAATTGTGAGTTTTCTTATTTTCTTTCCTGGAAATGAGCCTCCTTACAGGACAGTGTCTTGAATTCATATGTGTGGCTCCAGTGCCAATCATGATTAGGGCAAAATGAAAGACAAGGAAGAAGGAAGAAGGAAGGAAAGAACAAGGAAGCAAGGAAGGAAGGAAGAAAGGAAGGGAGAGAAAAAAGGAGGGAGGAAAGGAAGAAGGGAAGGATGGAGGAAGGGAGGGAAATATTAAGGAGCTGGAGAGAAAATAATTCAACTCAAAGGGGATGAGTACTTGGATGTGGCTCCAATTTAAGATTCTTTGGATTGTCCTGCATTGCTTTTTATTGCATTTCTTGCTTGCTCTCTGCACAACTTCCTAATGTTTACTGACAACTTATGCTGAAGTGAACCATTCCAGCAAAGCCACCTAAAATGTGACATGGATGTGTTCAGAAAAGTAGGGGACTCTGACTTCACAGGGTAGAGGAGGAAACTTTTTTTAAGAAAAAATTTTTTATCAACTTTCCACCTGGTGCTTTGTGATCAACAAAACTGGGCCAAAAAATGAGGAAGGGAAGATGGGCTGGGAATAACAGACATCGCTGATCAGAGAACTGGGAGACCTTGATCACAAATTCTAGCTTTACCTGAGAGACTTGGGGGCGGGGGCCCTGACTTGGGAGAAGGCATGGCTTAATTAAGAGCAAAGCCTTGATGAGGATGCTTTTGGTGGCAGCGTGGGCAGATCAAGTGCAGCTGGGGAGCGTGGCAGTGGGATAATCACACAGGCAGCAGAAACAGCCCGGTGATTAAGTCCGCAAGAATCCCTTCCAGGGATTCCACGCCACCCGAGAAGCCCAGTCGCAGTCTGATGCCTGAGTTCAGGAAACCCTTTCTCTTTCCCAAATTAGGTGATCAGTGACAGCTCAGACTTCCTTTTGAAACAGTTCCAGGAAGCTCCCCGGTGAAATTTGGAAGATAGCACAGCTCTCCTTGGGGACCACCCTTAGAAGTAGGACTGAGAGCCCTGCCAACTGGATGGGAAGCTGTGAGCTTTGAGGAGGGCTGTCTGGCGTGACAGCCAGCAGGACAACTTTTGAGGTGGATAATGCTTCTCTCTCCTTCTGCTCCACCCATCCTATACTCCACCCTTCATTCCTGCCAAAAATATGTGCACAATAAGACTCTGATGGCTCCACTGGGGGCCAGGATTCTGAGGGGCTCAGGAGAGACCCACCCCCTCGGGTCCACACCCTGTAGAATGCTGTCCCCTGCCATGTTACTGTGATGGAGATTAGGTTTTGTTGTGTGAAATAGTTGGAGGTCCCAAATAAGTTGACTCTGGCCTAAGGAGATGAGCCCTGAAAAAATACTGTGCTCCTTCTGAAAGAGTAGATTGGAACACAAGGAACTCAGTGGCCAGCTCTGAAGGAACAAACCTCCATGGTTTGGAGACAGCCAGCTAACAGGAAATCACAGGCAGCTCCCAGCAACTGAGAAGGAACTCTGGCTGATAACCAGCAAGAAAAGAGACCTTATCTTATGGGCACTCTGCTTTGTTTCTCCCTAACACCCCCATGAGCTTGGAAGAGAGTCAGCCAAGAACACAGCTCATGAAAGCCCTGTGCAGAGGATCTGGCCAGGCCATTCCTGGGCTCCTAACCTGCATGGCCGTGACAGCAATAGACAGCTGCTGTGTTACACCACAGTGTGTGTAAATTATTATGTGCGACATAAAGCAATACCTTTTTTCACTGAACAACTTCTACCATCAGCTTCTGGGGTCTCACCTACTCAGCAGCCAGACTCTTCATGCCTTCATTCCCTCCTCCTTCCTGTCTCCAACCAGATGTTGAAGAAAAATGAATATCAAACTGAATGGAAGACTCTTTGCACTGAGGAATTAGAAAGCAATTGCTTATTATGCTAGTGGGCTGTTGAGAATCAGTTCCAAATCACCAGCCAAGAGTCAGCTTAGAGTTCAGTTTAAACACAGCTTGCAAGCAGGAAGTACAAGGCTGATGGCAGGTGATTCCATGATTGGTTACATGAATCCAGTCATGCATCATCAAGGAAGCTAGGTCTTAGCAGATTCTTGGGAAGGAGGAGAGGGAGTTCGAACCACCCAAGTAGAGTTAAATGTGTCCTTGACTGGGCCAGTCTGTCCCAAACATTAAGTCCTTGAAGCAAGTTGGAAACAATACGTAATTTTCTAAGTAAGGAAAAACACAGTCAAGTTGACCTAGGGCATTATCAAGGAGAAGCAGCCAGACACAGACTGTCAAGGCTGACTGAATTTAGCCAGCTAACTATCTGACAAGCAGCAAGGGCAGAGTCACAGGCCACTAATTGATTTTTAACTTTGCTATAAAATGTCTATAAGCTTGCCGTTCTATAACTGTGCCCTTACACAGGTAGCCCAGGGGTCTCCCCTTTCTTCTCCCAAACCAATGGTCCTCACTGTCTCTGAGGTCATTTTACAGGGTCCACAAGGACAAAATTATCCTCATACCAACACATTATTCGCCATTTTTCACTGTGTTGACATTTGCTATGATGCTCTAAAGCAATCATGAGCAAAACCGCTTTTGTCTAGCATGAATCAAGACAGTGGTACTAAAGTAGACCAGCAGTCACTGTAAACTTTACACACTCACAGTCAAAAACCATGATTTTGTCCAATCTTAATCTTCAGGTATACATTTTTTAATTTCTGCAAGACTAAATGGGATATAACTTAAAGCACTCTTAGTGCATATTAAAGTTTCAGAGTTGCCTTAAAGATTCACATATGTCTGAATTTCAAGTGAAACAAGCTATTTTTTTTTCAGGGAACACTACTTTTATTTGAAAGAGTAAATAACAGGCATATTATGCTTATGTAGACCTGGGTAATTACCAAATGCTTTCTCAAAATGAGCAAAGTAATTATGTCACATCAAGGAAAACAATCAGTGACTTATTATCAGTGATAAAATTTGGGCTTCTAAGGAGAAAAATGGGATTTTCCTAAACATTTATTCACCATCATAAATTAGACAGTTTCCTAGTCCTTAAAGACACTTCTAACTGGTGATCAGATCAGTGATATTAGGGAATATGTTTCTAACATTGCATAATAAAGTTTGTCAATAATTGTAAATTTCTACACAACTCTTTGAAAAAGTATTTTGCAAATGCACTGTCACAAAAATGATACATAAGAAAACGATCAGTTGAAGAGGCAAACTAGAGTATAGTACAGAACTGTATAAAAAACTTAATGATACAGTTTCAGATTTCATATTGCAAATAATCTTTAGGAAACTATTACCTGTCATATAATCCCATAGCAAAAGTAACAATTAACCAATGGCCATAAGTATATGAAAAGATACTCAGCATCACTAATTATCAAAGAAATGCAAATCAAAACCACAGTGAGGCAACAACTCATACTTGTTAGGATGGTCAGTGACAAAAAGTGAAAAGGTCAGTTTTGTCAAGGATTTGGGGGAAAGGTTATAAATTAATACAACCATTATGGAAAACAGAATTGTGGCTCTTCAAAACATTAAAGCTAGACCTACCATGAGATCCTGTAGTCACACTTCTGAGTATGGAATCCAAGGAGATTAAATCACTGCATAAAAGAGACACCCACATCTTCATGTCAGTTGTGGGATTATTCACAACAACCACGATATGGAACCAACCTGTTGATTGACAGATTAGTGGATGAAGGAAGCACCATGGAATATGATTTGGCCTTTGAAACAAAAGAAAATGCTGCCGTTTGTGACAACATGGATGAGAATGAGGACAGTGAAATGAACCAGACACAACAAAAGACAAATATCACATTATCTCACTTAAATAGAGAATCTAAAAAAATAACTATTAGAAAAAGAAAGCAGAAGAGTGGTTACTAGAAGTTGAGAAGTGGGGGAATGAAAAGATGGTGGTCAGATGACACAAAGCTTCAGGGGTTTTGGAGAGATATTTTTAAGGTGTTTATTTAATTAGCGCATGCTTGTGGTATATAATAATTGCAGTCCTGGTGGGAAGCTGGTGACTGTACATAACATGTTTCAATTCCTTCTTTGTCTCTTCCTCCCTACCCCTCATCTCTTGGTCCCCTTCCCATTGCAAACAAATTGTTTCTCTCTTTTCTATTGTTTATCTCTTATTTTATTCCTTATTTATGCTTTGAATTTCTCCTATAAGATAACACATATTGTTATTTAAACTCATAAATCTGATTTGTTTCACTTAACATTACGGTTTCAAGATGTAATGTTTCAGTTATGCAATTTCTAGAGACCCAACGTAGAGCATGGAGGTTATAGTTAATAATAATTATATATATATATATATATATATATATATATATATATATATATATCGTGTGCTTGAAATTTGCTTAGTGAATAGGTCTGAGGGGTTTTCACCAACCACAAAAAGTAGTTTAAAATGTACTACTTGTTGAATTTGATGTTATATATAGAATCATGAAAATTTCTGTTAAAATATCCTTGCTTTTCCCATTCACCTATCTACATGAAACCTGAATTTCTTCATCTACTTCCAACAAGAAAAACAAATAGCTGAGCATGGTGACACATAGCTGTAATCCCAGCACTTGGGAGGCTGAAGCAGGAGGATTGCTACAAATCTGAAGCCAACCTGGGCTATATAATGAGTTCAAATTGAGTCTGAACCACAAAGTGAGACTCTGTCTTGAAAAAAAAAGAAAACCCAAGAATCAAAACCTTTTTGCAATGGATCAAATGCAGACACAGATGTAGAAATCTAATAATTATTTTCAAAAATGCCAAACAATACCATTTTTGCTATTTTTGAAAATGCAGTTATTTTTCATCAAATAATTTTATCCTAACATGCTAAATATTTAATTACTACTTTTAAATGTCTCCATCTTAATATCTAATTGATAGTTTGGTAGCTATAACTCATCTCATATAAACAAAACTTCTGTGAGATCCTCAATTATTTTCACAAGTACAGAGTCCTGACACCCTAAGCTTGGAGAACAGCTGTCTCTGCAGCTCTCCTGGGTCTGCTTTTCTGTGTGCTTCTCTTTCCGCTTGGGCTGTAATGACTAACGGGAGCCACCATTGGTGTGCCATTGTGTCCTAACTGCCTTGAGCAGAATTTAGTGCACAGTAGATGCACTAGGAACATTTGTTAGTGAGCTTCAAGCTCCGTGTGGTACAACCCTGTCCCTCTAAAAGCCAACAATATCACCGAAAGGTGGGAAATTTATCCCAAAATGGGAAAACTGTGCATCCGATTCTTATTAAGGTGTCAAATGAGCTATAAATACAGAAGTAAGAGCATTTACACATATGGAATCATAAAAATACTTTTACATTTACTAATATCTGTAAGATACACCTATTTAGAAATTCTGGGTCATAAAACTATTTAAAGAAATATTTATAACTAAACTTCAAGTCACCCGAGTTAGTTTTTCATTACCTTTTATACTTCCAATACAAATGGTATATAATTTTACAGTGCTCAGACTAAAACTTTACTCCCCTTGAAAATCATGTTAGGGTGCTGGAAATCCCCAAATATGACCAAAGTAAAGAATAGGTCATATTGTTGTGAATTAATGTATTAATATAATACCATAATTAAAGTCGCCTTAAATACTGTGGCTGAAATGGAAATGGCAACATGTTGCTAGGAAAATCTGGTTTATAGTCCAATTATTTTAGCCCCTTTATGTATTTTCTTTAATTTTGTAATTGCTGTGCAAGACGTTACTTCATGAGCAGAATCTGTACTGGAACAGTAGACTTTTTTGAGTAGGGGAGAATCTCACTAAAAGATGTCAGCTGCTGGCTTCACCCATCGGCTGCTTAAGTTATTTTTGTTGTTGATAACTATGGCATCCCTAAGCTTACAGTAGCTGAACAAATTCAGGGGCCAATTAACTGCAACAGGTGTTTCCCAGGCTACCAGCCAGGAGCCACAGCAGGGTGACACTCCGAAACAGGAGAACTGCTATCAGTGCCTTGGCTCCACCAGCTGGCTCTGTGGAATCTGCACCTCCGAGCCCCTTCCTGGACGCAGAGGAAATATCTGGACTGTGCTGTACCTGGTGCCCCTCTCTTGACTCCCGGCTCTCCCTGCTTTGGCTCCCACCCAGAGAGCCCTTGGGCACTCATGCCCCACGTTCCCAGGGAAGCCACGTGCTTCCACTTCGGATGCTTCTCCTTTTCTCACTCTGTTTGATGCGGTCTTTCTTCAGTTGGAGGGTCTCAAGTCATTGCTGTTTTACTCTTTTTCATAGCCTTTCTCTCTTAAGGATCCTAGCACTTGTCCAAAGGCTGCTTAGTCCCAAAATAATCCAGCATCACAACTCAGTGTTCTTATACAAAAAGCTAGCTCAGTTGAAGTTGATGAGCAGCTGAGATTTCCATTAGCTGTGCTTCCCCAAAATTCATGTGCTGAAGCTACCAAGATGACTGTGTTTGGCCTTAGGGCCTTTAAGGAAGTAATTAAGGGTCACAGGAGTAGGACTCTAATCCAATAGCCCTAAGGAAAAAGAGACACTAGAAGTATGTGCACAGAGGGCTGGCCATGTGAGGACCATGTGTGGCCATGTGAGTGAGAAGGTGACCATCCACAAGCCGGGGACGGAGGCCTCACCAGAAACCAACCCTGTTAGCACCTTCATCTTGGAATTCCACCTTCCCAAATTGCGAGCAAATAAACCTCTGACATCTAAGCCACACAATCTGTGGGTTTGTTATGGCAGCCCTGGCCAAGCAATATCCCCGCAAAAATAAACATACAGAAAGGAGCACTAAGAGAGCAGGACGGATCATTATAGTGGACTTAGCAACATAAATGGAACACTGGAGGTGGATGAGAGCTTGCTGATAGATGGGGTACCCTGATAACATCACGGCCCAGACATAATTTTGAGAAGGCAGCAGTGAAGGAAATGAGGAATCTGTTGGGCTGACTTTTGCAGGAGGAAGTTAGAAAAGACCCTTTTGTCCCCCTTGCAAAACTCTGCACCTACAGCAGAATCTGACGGAATTTATCCCTAAAGAGGGAATTAAACAGTCAAGGAGAACTAAGTCTTTTAACACAAATGATGTTCAGGAGCGACGAAGCACTGTTGAGCCTCTGTAGTCCAACTGCTGAGTTCTTCCATATTTACCCACACAACTGCTGTTAGTCAGCACTGCACTGAGCTTCTGGGAACAGGACGCGCTCATAAGAGACACTTAGAGGTGGGAAGTTTTAAACGAGAGGATAGAAAACTCAACTCTATGCAGTCCTTCTGATTTGAAAGGATTCAAAAGGAGAACTTCTGATCACCAGGCATTAAACCCATGGCATGAAAGAAAGTGAACAGAATATTTTTTTAAAAATTGACACTCAATGAGACGAGGTAATTAGAAAAAAAGAAGAAAATTAAATACTGAAGTATGTATATTTCAGGAAATGTGAGCCATCTGACAAGAATAGGATGCTATAAAGAAAAAAAAAGCCTTATTGTATTCATTTAATACCAGTCCATAACAAATTCTGCAAACTTAGTAGCTGAAAATAATACCCATTTATTATCTAGCACATAGTTTCTCTGAGTCGGGAGCATATGGGGTCACAGCTCAGTTGAGCCCACAGTTCAGGATCTCACAAGTTTCCACTCGAGATGTTCGCTGGGACCTGTTCTCATTTGGAAGCTAATCTGGGGGAGAATCACTTGCAAGATCACTTAGACTGTTGGCAGAATTCACCTCCTTTTGTTTGTAGGACTGAGGGATATGATGTTTTTAATGCCTATAGATGAGGTCCTTGCTCTCTGGCTAAAGCCTGTCCTGAGAAGCTAGAGGTTACTGCAGCTCCAAGCAAACAGAGCTGTCGCCACATGACCACTTCATCAGGCTCATCAGCAGAATCTGTAGGGCAATTTAGCAGCAAGATAGAATATTATGTAACAATATAGTCACAGAAGTGCTTCACATATGCTGTTTAGAAGCCAATCATAGGTTCTGCCTTCCCTCAATGGGGGACATTACATAAGGATGTGAACCCCAGGACCTAGGATCACAGATGACCACTCCAGAGTCTGTCTCCCATAGTTTAAACGATGCAAATTTTGGATAGTTACATTTTAATAATTCAATAGAAATGTTATCTGAGTTTATTAGTTTTCCATCACTATAACAAGTACCTAAGATAAATGAACTTAGAGTTTATTTTGGCTCACAGCTTTGGAGGGTTCAGTCCATAAATGATTGGTTCCATTTTGCATCTGTGGTGTACTAGCACACTGAAAAGAGGAACATATGGCAGAGCAAAGTCACTCACCTCACAGATGGAATAAAAGGAGAATAAGAAGGAGAAAGGGGGAGAGGAAGAGAAAGAGTTGGAGTAGCAGGAAAAAGAAAAGAAAAAAAAGAAGGAAACAGGGACTGTGGTCTCTATGCCTCTCCATGGCACACCCCCAGTGATTAGAAGACCTATCTCTTAGAGATGGTCTTAATCCATTAGGACCCATCTCTTAGAGTTTCCACTGTTTCCCAACAACATCAAGATGGACTTAAGCCTTTAACACATAGGCCCTTTGGGAACACTTAAGATCTGAGCTAAAGCAGTTCACCCCTGGTGCCCAAAGGATTATATCCATCTCACAATGAAAGTCATCCAGCGCATTCCAAAGGAGTCTCCAAAGTCTTAATTATTCCAGCACTGCTCAAAAATACAAGTCCAAAGTCTCTTCTGAGACTCAAGGCAAACTCAACTGTGAGACCCGGTGAAAATCAAAAGAACAAGTTGCATATTTCCAAGATATAGGACAAACATTGCTATTCCAAAAGGAAGGAATAGAGACACTTTACCATGGCAAAAGAGAAACCCAGTAGGAAAACATTAAATTCTGCTGTTTCTGTCTGGCATTTGTGGTGCACTGGAGCTGGGGAATATGAGCGCCTGAGGCTTTAGGCAGCCCAGCCCCTATGGCCTTGCAGGCTTTATCAGAGCAGGTCCACTCACTGTCTTCAGTTTTCCTCTGCAGGCATCCGATATTCCTGACATCGCTAGTCTCCAGGTCTCTTTGCAGCTTTGGGTTCACTCTCCCAGCTCCATGCATCACCCTGTCAGGAGCTGCTTGCATAGAGGCAGGGTCATTGGGTGGTCATTCTAGAGTTTGTCTGTCATATCTCTGAATGATTAAAAAATGTTCCAGTCACATTTTAATAAGTTTGTAAAAATTTTATCAAGTGTAATTCTTGAGTATAATTTTTTTAAGCTCTCAGAGCTAAAAGACAGTCAAATTAAGACAGGAGAAATTAAAGAAAGTCAACCTTTGCACATCAGATCTTTGCAATTTTCTCATGCACTGTATTTCATCCTGGATTTGGGAGACCAAGGGAAGACCAAGCTGGCCTTCTGCAACTCAGTTCCCAACGTGTCCCTCAGTTTCAAAACCAGCTCAAAATCCCGACCCCTTTGCCTCTACGCAGATGCTTCTAGTTGGAAATTGTTTGCAAGACCGAAATGGAAGGAAGCTATGGCCCTTCCTGTAGAAAATAGACAACAAATGTGTAAGTGAACAGTGATTCAAAAATGCATTTTGAAAACTAGGGTAACAAGAGGACACACGGGGAAAGCATTTCATGAGAAAGTAGATGGAGACATACCATTGAGAAGAAAGTGAATCACAGCATTTTTTTTCCCACAAACACAAAGTTGTATGACATCAAAGCACTAAATTGTTAAGGCTGTTTTGTTAGTTGTGATTTTAACTTTAGGAATACCAGACATTATTCTGAATACAGAAGCGTTCATTTTATTCCTCATTTTCAGCGTGACCATCCCTTCCTACTCACAAGTTTATTGGCTCAGAGAATTGAATGCTTGGCAGCGGTTGAGGAAGCAGCCCCACCTAATTCTCAGACTGGTCGGGCCCAGGGTGTGGGCTATCTGGAAGACCCTTCACCTGCTGTATTCTCAGAGCTTCCAGAGATGAATTTACAATTGTCATATTTTATTCCTTCAAATGTATTTTACATTCTTAAAATTACTTGTATTAATACTTTTTATTGAGGTAGAGGAGATTGAACCCAAAATGTTCTTAAATGCTATGGAAAGGAAAAAATAGTTTCCCTTGCCCCACTTTACCGGTTGAAACCACTGCTAACAGTTTCAGGTTTACTCTGAAAATAAATTATATTTGCACTGAATCTTGTATCAAAAGACAAACAGTGATGTGACTCCTGGCGAGGAGAATATTCTGATGTTTATTAAGATAAAAACCATCTTTAATTATGGAAATTTTGTCTGAAAATTCTAGTACTCAAAGCATAAGTCATGCCAGATATTTAAATATGGTTCTTAAAGTCCATCTGTGTGATGGTCCAGCCTAAAATGGAGTATGTCTTAATACACAGACATGGGGAAGCAATAGCCATTTTTCTTTATGGTTAGAAAAATCTGAGAACTTCCTAATAGTTTTGGAAACTCGAGCAATGAAACTTCACTGAAGTAGTATGATGTGATTTGAAACACTGAAAACCTTGAGGAAATGTTTCCCTCAGTCATCCACACCAGGATGTAAATAGCCCAAAGGTGAAATATAAATGGATAGACTATTGGTTCTATTTCTTTGTTTCTTGACTGCTATAGGAACTTATCACAAGCCCTGGAACAGAATAAACTCAACTAATCGAAATCTGTGTGCATTGTTGTTGCAGGTCACACATTCAATAGAGGAGCCTTCTGAAGTACCCGAGATGCCTCCTACACCCTTGCACTTTACCCTGTCCAGGTGAACACTGCTTTCAATGGGAAGGAAGTATTGAAACATAAAGACAGGACAGAAGAGTACTAAATCAAAAGTGCTGAGATTCTTCCTTATTTTTCTAGGGAAGTGAAAGAAACACTTTCTTAACCTGATATAATTCTGATATATGCTTAGTTATTTTTATCACAAAGATTATGATACCTACTCAATTTATATCATATGTCTATTCTGTTAAATAAATACTTGTTAGGATTTTTGGCACGATGAAACAGCAAAATATGAGCTAAAAGAGACCTTTATTCCCAAGGACATGGAGAGAAGTCCATGACCACAGACAGACTGGCCTTCTCTAACCCGCACATGCAGGTTAGGGTACTCATATAACCTCTGACCGGGGCGGTGCCCAGGGCGGGCACAGGTAACACACAGGTCATTGATTGGGGCTATTTTTGCGCCACTGCAAAAGGTGACTACAGTTTGGTCCCACCCCTTGTTTTTGTCTCCCACCACAGCTTTCCAGGGCACAACTCTTTCAATACTAATATTTCTTTCAAAGATAAAAATAATTATTGCCATTATTAGTATTTAAACATCAGTGGCTTATTTTCATTTCCATGATTGGAACACCGTGAACAACCTTTTTATGTTAGTGGATAATTCTGTTCTAAGAAAGACCAAAAGCCAAAACAGAACAAAACAAAAACATGACAAATATAAGTTTTACATACCTAATCCTAAATTGATAAATACATATACACAGATTAAATGCTTACGAACACTTGCCTTTAAGGAATGCTAACAATGCCCATTTGTGTTTCCGAAGCACTTTGAACTACTCATTTGTTATGATCATGAAAGAAATATACTGGCTCTTAAATAATATTATGCATGCAATTAGTATTGTACTACACAACATATTCAGCATTTATTGCATCAATTTACATTCAACATGTTTGACCAAATGGCAGGAATAGATTACATCACTGCAAATAAAAATAATGTAATCCAATAAAACAGTGATTGACTCCTCACCTTCATTAGTATTGTAGAATGATGTCTAAATCAAAGATTTGTAACACTAAGGTCTCAAAATTTGTCCTTTATATCATGCTTCATAAGTCAACAGTGTTGTGTTCAATTTGGATTTATAAGCTGAACAGAATACAGTGACATCAAAGAATTCTTAATAGTTTGCCAGATTCCTTCTCTTTATCATACAGCAATTTAACATAAGAATATCAAGCAAGTGATGGATAGCACATCAGCAGAGGTACCTTCCAGAACTGAAATAGAGTAGCATCATGTGAATAGAGGTATAGCCTATGTCAATTTCTTTACTTCTGTTATAGGAGAATGAAATGCCTGGCCTACTATGTCCATGAGTTTGTGTTCTCTACAACCGAAGAATGAATTTTAGGAACAACGGAGGTTAAGAGCAGAATATATTTATTGAGAGAAAGAAAGCTTCTGTCTGAGAGAGACAGAAGGGGTCTTGAGCAGGTTGTCAGGGACTCTGTCTTTTCCATGGACTTTATAGAGTAAAATCATGGGGTGAAATGGATTCAAGGTGGGACAACTGGGAACTCACAAGGCAGATAGGCTTAAGGTGAGACAGAACTATGGTTAAACAATAAGATTAATAGTTCAGGTAAAACTGACTACATTAAGGACAAATGGGGAAGCGAGTCACGTAGAAAGCTGGCATTTTTAGGGAGCAGTGACTCTTCCCTAGGGGGTTGGAATGGTGACTATTGACTTCCTCAGGGTGATAGGGAACTATTTAGAATATCAGTCCTTAGGATATGGATGCATTTGTTTTGTCTGTTGTCTTGAGGCCTGGCCCACAGCAGGAGGCGTCTGTCTCCCCCACAATTGCAAGGTATCTGGACTTCTGCACTGGCTCCTTTGAGTACCTAGCCCTGTCTCACTGCCTGTAATATTTCTAACTAACTCAGCTGCCTGTAACACTTCTGAGGACAAACTAGGTATATAGATACAATACAGAAAGTCTGCAAAAAGTGCTGTAATTTCAAAGCTTTGTATTAACAAATCAATCCATGTTCACTACCATCTCAGCAAAAAATGGAAAAGAAAAAGCTTCAGCAAGTAGGCTAACTTTTCTATGCTTTATACAAAGCAATAATCAGAAATGATCTTGGTCTCTAGAACTTCCTAAATATACAAGAGGATCAGTTCTAGTTCCTATTCCCACATCCCATTCCTTTGAGGAAGTGATAGATATACTAGATTCAGAACCAATCTACTAGATTTACGAATTACAAGAATCAAGGAAGTCAAGAGGAAAAGTGCCACAAATCCAATGCCTCTGAACCCTCAAAATCTGCCAGACCCAAACTAAAAAAGTAATGCAGCCATCACCTTGAGCCTAGTTACATGCTGAGCAGAAACTCGAAGGGTAAGGAAGGGAGCTGATATTAGAATTGTCACACACACACACATGCACACTCAAATCACACAATCAAGGTTGACTGTGTGGAAATGTGATGTCCAGGGGTGGACAGTTCCCTACAACTTACCAATGCTCTGATGTAAATGCAGCTCTTAATGTTCCCAAACTCCATGCCAATAAAGAACTAAAAAAGGCAAAGTTTAGTACTTAAAAAAGATGCTTTATTTGGAAAAAAATGGAAAAGAAAGAGCTACCTTGAGGTGGTGGTGGGCCTCAGAGCTGGAAGCCCCAAGCTCCTACTTATCCTTGGCTTCTTTCATTGGAGACTAATATCTTTCATATCCCCAGGTGGGCACTTGTTGATATCTGATCTTGATCCGGCCCTCGGATCAGTCCGTGGGTCTCACCTGGAGAGGGAACAGGGATGGGGGGCAGGGCAAGAGGAAAGAGAGACGGAGACAAGTTGAGCAGTTCCAGTCGAGTCTCGTTTATTGAGGAAGTGAACATGGTTTATATAGGGTGAGGGCAGGAAATTGTCATCATCAGGCAGAGACGTTGTGGAGAGACCGGATAAGTCGCAGTCATGTCTGGCCAGGCAGAGAGGATCATGGGCAATGTAGGCAGACACACCAAATGCCCACAGGAGGGCGGGATAGGGTGGCAGCAGTGAGGCTATCATGCTACTCCCTACATGATCTTTTCTCTTGACTGTCTTTGATCCTAGCCTCAGAATGTCTGCCTACATTCCTCCTGGCCTTCTGAGTTCTTCCTCCCCTTATAATGAATAAGTAAAGCTGGGAGGGCTTATTGAGAGGAGCTAACTTAATGGTTAAGTAAAGGAGATATGCATACACATGTGTAGCTGGTGCCTCACTACACTGATGTTAAAGTGAGAACATACACACATGAGTGTGTGTAGGTGTGTGCATATGTATGCACATGTCTCACACAGTAAATGAAGAGTCTTAGGGGGCTCCATCTTATATCCCTTGCCTTCCCAGGTGAGTGAGGAGAACTGGCTCTCCAGGTCCCTAGCATCCCTGGCTGCCCCAGTGTCTAACTGCTAAATTCTCATGGTAATTGTGCTGCCTGATACCTCTCTCAAGTCTAGCTTCTCTCTCCTGTCTTTCTCTTTTTAATTGCCCTAGCTGCAGAGTCTACCTCTGAAGGCAGAAACTGCTTTTAGTAAGTTTCCCTGCTGATCTTAAAGCTCAATGAGGCTTTCATCCCATCTTTTACCTACCTACAGGGCCCCCCTTCCCTACAGAA
>PVJX010008147.1:0-67124 GCA_004027295.1 Dolichotis patagonum
AGGAGCAGGAACAGAGCAGGAGCAGGAGCAGGAGCAGGAGCAGGAGCAGGAGCAGGAGCAGAGCAGAGCAGAGCAGAGCAGAGCAGAGCGGCCCTCGCCTACACTGGGGGACACTTGAAAACAATCTATTTAAAACACAGTGCTACCTCAGTTAGCTGATGCTCCTGTTTACAACAATCGGTCTGAAAGCAGAATCATTTGGTAAACTTTTGTTTTTGTGTGTGAAATCTGTGTCAGGTAACAAACACAACCACGGTCATTTGCAAGCACCCAAACGTGGGTGTCTTTTCCAGAATTGTGGACCGAATTCAAGGTGCCACTATAGGTCAGCTACATGCAGGTTCACTAACATCTTTTATCCTATTCAAAGAAAGTAACAGTAACGTTCCTAAAAAATTAGTCCATCTGATCTGATATAATCACAATCAGATTTAGTCATTCATTTTACAAGGCAGTAACAGACACTCGTGGGCGAGGGGATGCAGTGGTGGGTGAACACTTGGACTGCCCATCTCTCCTGCCCCCCGAGCAGGTCCTCGACAGGGTCAGCATTTTGTTTCATATCTTATCTGGTACTGCTTTCCATCTGAAAGATTAGTTTGTTAACCATAACCAGAAACAGATTTCATTTAAAAAACAAACATAAAACCACAAATGTTTCTTTAAAAAAAAATTCAGTTCAACCTAGACATTGTCTCAGACACAGCTGAAAATTTTTCAGAGACATGAAAAGCAACTCCAGTCCAGGCTTAGGTTTATACTGATTATTTAAATAACACATCTTTGGCTGGGTGTGGTGGCACATGCCTGTACCCAGCACTTAGAAGGCTGAGGCAGGAGGATCACTGAGTTCAAGTTCAAGGCCAGCGTGGGCTACAAAGTGAGTTCAAAGGCAGCCTGTACTGCATAGTGAAACCGTGTCTCAAAAACACAAAACAAAACAAAACACAAACACAAACACAAACACAGCCTTTTAGTAACAAGTTGGATCTGGGGAAGGAAAGTCAAGAATGGAAGTCAGGACAGGTCAGGAAGTTTAAAATTTCATGCCCAGTAAACAGAGAGAGCTTTCTAGTTACATAATCTGCGCGGAGGACCCTGGAGGGGAAAGGACAGGGCCAAACCTGGTAGGCCAAGTGGGCGGCCACGGCGAGGAGCGCAGCGTAGTAGGGCGGGGTCTGGGCGCAGCTGGCGCCCGCCAGGCTCAGCGCCCCCAGCATGGCCACACTGAAGCCGCCCAGCCACCACTTGGTGTCCTCTCTGAACAGCAGCGCCGTGGACCTGAGGCCGATCAGAGCGTCATCTGTTTTGTCCTGACAGCAGGAAATAAAAAGAAACTATTTTATGAGCTAATCCTCATACTGTACAGCTCTGTTTGGCAGTGCATGATTTGGTGGCATTTAATGCAGTCACAAGGTGCAGAACCATCTACTAACTGCAGGAGAGATGGTCTGTTTAGAACAGGCAGACACACCAAGCAGTGAGACAGCAGGAACTCCAAAATGGCCTGTGGTCAGTGGTGGCCGTGCAGGCCCGGCGACGTGGCTGGCTACTGCGGACCACCACGCCAACCCTGCTGTCTGCGCCCTGAGGGCTTCCTACCCCTGGAGACGGCGACAGCTCAGCTCCAATCACAGTTCCCTTCCACCTCTGAGCCTCCGTTCCCCGTCATCTCTCACACTGCAGCCTCAAGCTTGCTAGACTTCGGTGTGCACAGGACTGCTCGCTCAGCACCGCCACATCCACCCATGGGCGCTCCCACCCTCCCGCCGCACTGCATCCCCCTTTCCACTGCTGGGCTGCATGACTCCGCCTGGCTACCTGCTCTCCCACAAGAACTACGCTTTGTACCCAGGACTATATTTCCCAAAAACCTCGTACTCAGGAAGTGCTAGTTATCTGTGATCATGAAAACTCAGAAACAACTTCAGTGGTTATATTGTTAAACTGAAATAATTATGGCATGCTAAGACCATGGACTTCTTTGTAGTCTTAAAGGGACAATGGTGAGAAATCAGAAAAAATAAAGGAAAATGCTTATTACCTACCCAAAGTGAGAAAGCTGCCCAATGCAGTGGTCAGAGGGGCTACAGAGGGACGGGGACATGTGGGACTCTGGAGCTTGGAGCTGACCCTCAGTGCTGCCACCTACTGACTGTGTGACAAGGACAAGTCACTTCACGTCTCATCTATAACATGGAGATAATAAAAGTACCTTCCTTGCAGACCCCTATGCGGAGTAAATCAGTATTTGCAAAGAATTTAAGACAGTGCAAAGTCAGTGCCTCGTGTACTGTAATTATTATTTAAATGCTTGAAAATAAAAGAATGAGTTGAACTCTTTGGTATATAGAGATAAACATGAAACAACAATTTTGCTGGAGCCATAGAATGGTGACTTGTTTTAGGAAAAAAGACTTTGCCCTTATTTAGCTCTCACTGACTAGTTCTTATAAAACCCCACCACCTAAACTGAAGTCAGAAGGCACAGCGCTCTTCACCTGATGGGCATAAATAGTATCGTAGATCAGTGTCCACATGACCCCAGCAAAGTAGAGAGGCAGGCACACGGATGGGTCACAGGAGCCCCTCACCGCCGACCAGCCAAGCAGCGCACCCCAGTTGAACGTCAGCCCTGCAGGGAGACACGGAGGGAAGGGGGCTGTCTCCAGGCACTGTGCTGTGCCTGCAGGCCTACCGGCGGGCTGTGCACCACCAGCTCCATGAAGGGTCTCGGTGCATCATTACATCCTTCCAGAAAGGAAACGGGCCTGGTCGGTTGGCTAACAAGGGCATCTCCTGCTGAGGTAAACGGGAACACGGACCCCACCCCGTGTCTGGCTCGGCCAACAGATTGTGGGGGTGCTGTGGTTGGAGCTCCGAGCCCCAGAACTCACAAGCCTGTGTTCTTTCCATCTGTGAGTGGACAGGAACACTTTTCCTGTGAGGACGGTAGGGAAGTGCCCACATGGTGACAACTCCCTGATCTCTACTTGCAGGTTCCAGACTAGAGGCTAACTTCCAGCTGGACCTCCTGCCTGTGAGTCCCTTCGACACCTTAAACTCGGTATGCCCCAGTGTCGTCTCTGCCAACCCTCCTTCCCCGGCGGCTGCCCTCAGCTGACTCAGTGCCTGTCCCCTGAGGTCCCGGGCCTGCGTCACCGCAACAGCTACTCCAGCTGCCTCCAGATTTGCTGTTTCCTCTTCTAGCTCCTTAGAGTTGGTTACCTTTTTTGTCTCCCAAGTACTAAGTGCAATTCCTGGTGCAACATAAAAGCAGAGGTTTGATAAATGTTTACATTAAATATACCAATTTTTGAGTATTATATTATAGTCTGGAAATGTATATCTTCCTCTTACCAAAAGATTCCTGGGTTAGTTAGGACATAAATTTTTTATTTATTTCTTTTTATCACAAGGGTATCCAATGGGAGTCGCTCAGGAAAGGATAAACATTCCACCACAACTTCCCTGCAAGCCAGGCTCTCGTGTTTTCTGACTGTGTCTGTCCTCTTATGTACTAGAAAAGTGGCTCACCAGATTCATGGTAGGATTAGTCCACAGTCTTCTGGAAATACAGTAACAGGGCCAGGCAACAGCTACTTCCTAGTAAGTGCTGCTTACCCACCCACCCCTCTTCTCACCAGCATTGCTGTATTAGATGCCACACAGATGCTGGGCCACACAGAAAGGGTGCTTCTCTCTGTCACTTACGGCAGACCAGGGAGCAACCCTAATGCTGTGAAGATGAGGACTTCGAGTCCCCATGGGCTTCCGGGAAGGCCTGGGGTGGCAGCACAGAAAGGGTGGGAGCTGTCCACCCAGCACGCTTCCTACCCTGTCCCACATTTTTCAGGGTCCCTTGACCAACCTGCTCTTCCTGACACACCTGGATCTATAAAAAGCACTATGAAAACACTGTAAAGATAATCACAGAAAGATACACGAGATTTCCTAGCCAAGAAGAATGACTGATTGGTCCCTTTATGAATATTCTTGGTTTGGAAAATCTCATGACAGTCCAAATACATGTTTAAAAAAAAATATATATATATATATTTTTTTTACATGTATATATATAGTGTGTGTATATATACATACATATATATATATATACACACACAAAAATATATATATAGAAAAATATAATGAGTATGTCAAAGGAAACAGTTGTTTCAAGCTCACCCAAGGCTAGCTGAGGCCAGTATGTGACTCTCTTCATCAGGGGGTAGGTGATAACGAGAACCAGCGACGCTGCTCCCAGAGCTATACTGCAAACAGGAAACAGGGTTAATGTCACCGTCACTTGGGAATCACTAAATACTGGAAGGCATAACACTATTGGAAATTTTTAAGATCTTAAATAATGGCCTTTGTTATGAAAAATTCTATCTCTGGACTATGGCTTTTCCTATTATAAAGGATGATTAGAAAAATATTTTCTTTTATTTTTTTTGCCTTTTTGAGACAGGGTCTTGCTATGCAGTTCAGGCTGGCCTTGGGCTCACTTTGTAGCCCAGGCTGGTCTCGAACTTGCCACAATCCACCTGCCTCAGCCTCCCAAATGCTGGGATTACAGGAGTGCACCACCACACCCGGCTTAGAAAAATATTTTATGTTGACTGAACACCAAAGAGTTGACACACAGCACGAGTGGTTTACATTTGGTAGCTCATTACACTCTTTGCCACCACCCCAGGAGGCAGCTGGTTTGATCCTGGTTCCTCTCTGCAGATGAGATGAAGCAGCAGGCGCCGTCACACAGCTTTCCAAGCTGAGACTGAGAGGACTCCAGCCTGCTTGGCACCACACACGGCCTCTTGGAACCATCTGAGGCCGAAGCGGCTAGCAGACTAGGCCTCCCACAAGAACTCCTCCACTCGTGACGGGAGTCAGTTCCCAGGAAAAGGCCAGCATGGAGACCCCAGCTGCCCTCTGGCTCCTGAAGTCTGCCTCACAGCATCCCCAGAACCCTCTAGGGGTGTTTCTGAGTTATTCCACTGTCAGCTCAGGGCCTGGGTGAGCCTCGATCCTACAGTAGGATTATTAGCTGACACTCCCTCCATCTTTGTCTTTCTCTTCCCTCTCGAAGCCCTTGGTAAACTGGGAGCTGATGCACAAAAGGACACAGTTCCTCTCTGAGGAACAAGCCTTGCTGTGCATACTTAGCCTTTAGGGGCGCCTGTGTTCCTCACGAAGGTGCTTCAGAACCCGCTCGGTGCTGCTCGTAACTCTTAGCTGAAGGCATCACGGGTCTTGGTGTCGTTGCCATTTTGTTTTGCAGTCCTGCAGACCGCACCCAGGGTCTCCTCGCTGAGCTACCTCCCCAGCCTCTCTGCTACTTTTAAAATTTTGAGACAGGGTCTCACTCATTCGCTAAGTTGCCGAGGCTGGGTTCGAACTCCCAGAATGCTGGGATTGCGGGGTGTGTGACACCATCCCTGGCAGGCTGGAAGCACTCTTGGGGCAGATTTATAGTGTGTGGTGCGTTAATGTATTTATGCTTCATAACTTACAGATCCTGGATAGGCGTCCAATAAGCAACTTGGCTGATAAACATTTTTTTGTCCTACTTCCTCCATCTCAGAAGTGAGTCGATACAAGCTCATGAAAAACATGTAACGTACCTGTAGTAATTCAGACACAGAAGAACACCCAGTGCCAAGGTCAGCTGTCCCCCGAGAAAAACCAAGGACTGAAAAGCTGAAATGTCTCCGGCAGCTATTGGGCGATTTGCTGTTCGTGTGACCTTAAACAGAGACACAGACAGATGCCTTAGCCTCACACACGGACACTGTCACTTAAAGTGAAGAGACTTTCTCTGGCACAGATACAGCGGACCCTCGGTTTATGACTGGCTTGACAGGAGAATGACTTGGGTTATGACTCAAATTCCAGTTTTAACTTACGACCAAAGTCTTGCTTTGTGACTCGAAGGACAGCTTGTGTTTCCAGACAGGCTCAGGTGCAGATTTAACCCTTAGAGCTCCGGAAGGAACACTACAACCACCTGTCCTGTGTGGGGTTAACTGAGAAATCCTGGGCCAAGGTCCCTCTAAGGACACCGAGATCTGCCTGTATATTGGAGAGAGACTTTGAAGGCTGTGGAGAGGGAACCCCTGAGCTGTAACCAGCTGGTGGGACTGCACTGAGTTTGTAAGTCAAGGGCCCACTAAATGAGCAGAATGAAATCAACACTGAAATGCTGTCAGGAATGAAAGCTGCCTGTTTGTTTATTCATTTTTTGGTCTTTTTGAGACAGTCTCACTATGCAGGTCAGGCTGGCCTTGAGCTGGCTTTGTGGCCCAGGCTGGTCTCCAACATCCTCCTGCCCCACTTCGCCCGGGCTATAAAGCTGCCTATTTAGTTTTGAAAAGAGCTAAAAACTCCTACCTCGCATTCCCCTTTCATTTGATTTCCCAACCCCATCTCCAAACAAACAAAACAAATCAACTTCCTCATCTAGCCTGGTAGCCACTTAGCATCACAAACAGTAAGTCCAGTTTCCACGAAGAAGAGGGGGGCATGGATGAGGGGCTTCTCGGGAAGGAGAAACTGTAACTGCTGGATAAGGCTAACCTAACAGCACAGGGGTGTCTGAGCACGGGAGGCATCACAGCCAAAAGCCAGAAGACACCACCCAGCTCTGTATGGGGACTGCTTTTGCCAGCTGCCCAGTGTCACAGCGACTGTGCTCAGACTTGCAGTGAATTCCCGGCAAACCAGTTGTTAAGCAGATGGCGTTAAGCACTGCTTTTCTTTCTTACTCAACCACAAATAAAGAGCGCTACCAAAATTTTCAACATTGCTAGAAAAGAAGACAGGGCCTAGAACTAAAAAGCCTAGCATTTGAATTCTATCACTAACTGGATGTGTGAGTTTTGGCAAATTATTTAACCTAGCCTTGGGTTACTTATCTGTTAGAAGAAACACAGAGAGAGAGAAGGAACAATAGCATCTACCCACAGGGTAAGTAAAGGCACACAAATACACAATCACTGTTAACTAGTTTTTTTGTATGGCTGATATGAAAGGCTAGCGAACTGGCCTGTGAGCCAACTGCAAGAAAAATGATGGGGACAGAGCTATAGCTCGGTGGCACAAGCGTCTGCCTGGCAGGCACGAGGTCCTCAGTTTGATTCCTGATACAAACATAAATAAATAAATAGAAGAAAAACAATGTATGAAAGTTTATGAAATCGGAAGACTTGCAGTTTACAAAAATAAATCATTGATAGCTGTGTATTAATATTTCAATGCTCTTAACCTAATTTTTATCACACAATTGTGCTGCTGGTAAATTACACACATCAACAAACATAATGTGCCCTTATAACAATTTACTCACTATTTATTAGCTCTTTAACTTGGAATGCATTAAACAAAACCCATAAGCATGTCCTTAGTGACATACTGCTTTTAAGAAACTGAGGTAAGCATTATAATTAGGTCAAGCTTTTCAACCCATCCTTTTAAAGAAATACACAGAATACTGTAAAACCACCTCAACAGCTGTAATACATTTACTTAGTGCCTTGTATGACAATACACCATCTGGGCTCATCCTTCTATCCAAGAAGGAGGCATGTGAGAGACATCTAACCGGCTTCCTTTTACCTACAGGGAAAAAAACACTTGGGGAGAATCAAACTGGTCCTACTTCGTTGAGTAAAAAATGGAGAAAGTTGGCTGGTTTGAATGTATTTTTTTAATAAAGTTTTTTTCTTTTGCAGTTTTAAGGCATGAACATTCTTTATGGGCTTCCTTCCAATAGTGACATCTTACAAAAGCACAGGACAGTCTCACAACCAAGATCATTACTTGGAGGTGGCTGCGGAGGGAACCCAGGGCTCTGTGTGCTAGACAAGCGCTCTGGCTCCGGTGAACGCCACACCAGCCCCTCGCAGCCAAGGTCCCGCCACCCCGGACACAGGACTGGAACAGGGCTGCCACTGGGTCCCTTGCGCTGCCCTTCACCAGGCACCCGGCCGCCTTTCCCTCTTGACTTCCTGCCAATGCATCTACTCCCCATTCTGCAATGCCATCTCAAGCGTGCTGCAAGAATGGAAGCACACGGCATCTAAGCGTTCCCGATTGCTTTCCCCTCGGTGCAATGCCCTGGAAGGTGGCGTGGATTTGCTGTTCATTCTTTTCTACTCTGTGGCATGGACGTGTCATACACTGTTTATGCTTCCAGTGAAGGACATCGGACTGCCCCAGTTTATTACAACTAAGGCCACTATAAACATTTGTGTACAAGCCAAGAGTGGTGACACACCCCTGTGATGTGGGAGCCTGAGGCAGGAGGACTACAAGTTCCAGCCCAGGCTGGGCAACCTAGTGAGTCCTTGTCCTGGTAAGTTAAAAAGGGGCAAAGGGCTGGTGATGCAGTTCAGGGTAAAGGCCCTGGGTTCAACCCTCAGGGGTGCAAAAACAAAGAAGAAAACAAAACACAGAAATTATTATTTTGCACTTTATCTTCAAATTCCCTATTCACCA
Organism: Dolichotis patagonum; assembly: GCA_004027295.1. NCBI lineage: Eukaryota > Metazoa > Chordata > Mammalia > Rodentia > Caviidae > Dolichotis > Dolichotis patagonum. The sequence goes on from PVJX010008147.1 coordinate 8,500, forward strand.
ACCACAGGTCTTAAACTGGTTTTGGTAGGTACGATAATAAAAATAAAATGCTTTCCAAATAATCTCAAACGTCTGATTATCCAAACAGATCTAATCCTCATACTAATTTACAGTACAGCTTTTCGTTTTCTGTAAGCCTTCTCCTGAGCTGCTGTAGACACACGGAGCGTTACTCTGAAGAGCCTTGCTTCAGAGCCTCAGCGTCCGGCGCACACAACGAAAAACCACGCGTGCGCTCCAGATCAGGGAGGCTGCGCCCGTGGGCCCCCGTGGGCGGAGACACTGCAGTGCGGCGGTTACCCCAGCCCTCCCGGCTGTGCCGCCTCATTCCCCCGTGCAAAGCTAGGGCCTGCCCCTTTCCTGGCAGTGCTCGCTGGCGTCCCTTCCGCTGGGAGGTGGGCCGCATTCTCCTGGAACGTCTCTAACCATCACCAGATACCCCGCATCAGGCAGGCTCTCCTCCTCACAAGCGGGGGCCCGGCCCTGCTCCCACACACAGCATGCACTCAACATGTCTCCTAATTTGTCACCCCAGCGGTGTGCATACTGGGGGTGGCGGCACACACCCGTAACCAGGCACTCAGGAGGCTCACCACGAGGTTAGGGCCAGCCTGGGCTACACAGCCAGACCTCCTCTCAAAGAGAAAAAAAGGCCAGTGTTGACACTGCGCTAAGCCAAAAACTCTTCTAAATGTGTTTCCTTTAAAGAACATTCCGATTACATGAAAGTTTATAGAAATTATGTAATTCATTATGGGCTTCCTTTCACTTCAATGGTGGTGGTTATTATTATTGTTATTTCGGTACCAGGAATCAAACACAGGACCTCGTGCTGGTCCGGCAGGGCTGTGCTGCTGAGCTACATCCCCAGCCCCACTTCAAATTATTTACACAAGCGTTCAATGACCCTGAACTTAGGGCACAGCACCTAGAACAAAAAGCAGAAAGACGGCCTCTTATGCGGAGAAAATAAAGGTCTATTAACAAGGAAATAATTATACACATAGTATGCACATAAAATAATCCAGAGGAATACAGAGGGGCAAATTTAACCGAAATTTTCTCTGAGGACTGGGGAGGAAATAAGGAAGATGTGTACTCTCTAATTTTTCATTTCTGTATTTCTAGAATTTTTCTAAACAAGTGTGTAAAATTTTTCTTCAAAGAAAAGTAGAAAGTTATATTTCTACAAGGAACTAACTGTGGTTACTCCTCATCCATGGGGATACATTCTGAGACCTCCGGCAGATGCCTGAAATCTCACAGTACCAAACTGACTATGCCCGCTTTTTCCTGTAATTCTACCTCCGGCAGAACTTAAATGTATATTTTAGGTATGGCAAGCAGTTAACCATAGTAATTAAAATAGAAAAATTTTAACAGTATACTTCAGTAGAGCTGTCATCGCACTGCTCAGAATGGTGCTGTTTAAAGCTTATGGATCATTTACTTCTGAAAATCTCCTTTTAATATTTTTGTACTATAGCTACCGTGGGTAGCTGAACCCTGAAAAGCAAACTGAGGATGGGGGCATCTCCTGCACAGGTGACGCTGAGCACCGTCCAGGTGAAGACCTGACTCCGGGACACGCTGGTGGCAGGACAGGCACGCAGCACAGCGGTGTGGGGATCCCAGCCCCAGCACTCAACTCCTTCTCGCTCACCTTGCTGACTGCTGAGTCACAGCAAAGACACACACCTGCCTGTGGACACTGTGCTGTGAGACAAGGGGACCACACCTGCAGCACCGCTGTCCCCAACGCCCACAATTCTCACGCTGATGTCAGTGAGACCACTGAGTGATCTTGTGGCACTCAAGTGACGCAACCATGGCATCCTGCAGAAATGAGAGCTGCCTCTCTGCTCCTTTCCAGGAGGAAACTACCTTTTTATCGAAGTCACGGTCCCACATGTCATTAATAGTACAGCCTGCTCCACGCATCAGAACAGCTCCAGTGGCAAAGAGAGATAACATGTACCAATCTGGAAAACACCCAGGCTCAGCTGCCAAACCAATGCTCCAGGTACATGGCAAATACAACAGCCAGGTTCCTAAGCGAAAGCAGAAAGACAAACAGGTAGGAATTCAAGTTGGTCAACTGGTCTTCCATTGTTTAAACACCATGTCCTAAAGAAGTAAAGAACACTATAAACAAAGTCAAAAAACACTTTAAGAAACTCAGAAAAGAGATCTGCATGTCACATTATAAAGGACTATTCTAATCAGTAAAGATGCCCTGGAAATAGAGAATAAAAAGATGAGGCATCCAACTAGGAAGCACATGAAAGACATAATTAAGGTAACATTCACAGAGAAGAACTAAAAATGGCTCTTCTACATAGGAAGGCACACTCAACTTTGAAAACACACATTCAAACTAGTCTGGTCACATTTTTCATCTATCAGACTGGCAAAGCCCAAAGTCTTACAATACTTCCTGGGAGGCTGGATTTCTGATAAAGTCACAAAATGGTTCAATGCTCATGAAAGACAATTTAAAATGTTTTATACTGTGAGTGGGTATACCCGTCTACGTATTAAAGATACATATAGTGCATGTTCACACATGATGTTAAGAAGCACACATTAAAAAAAAAGATGAGGCACACATTAGTAATGAATTAACAGTCACTTTTGTGGAGGGGAACTAGCAAAGAATTACTTTTTACCCAACACTCCATAACTTCTGGTTTTGTACCCTACACACCTTTATCTACTCAACAGTTCGTGAAAACTTCCCTTACCGCAGTTAGTACAACACACTGAGATGGACCCAGGAGATAGGGGCTACTCCCCAACAGCTTTTTGCTATTTAGTACTGAAAAGGTTCTACTTCTTGGTCTTTTGTACCTACTGATTCTCAGCACCATTTTTTTCTGTCTTTTTTCCTGTCTCTCCTATGACACTGATTCCTTATGGTCCCTTCTGTTAAAAAAAAAAAAAAAAAAGATGCAGATACAATAAGACTAAGAGACAGAGGTTGCAGAAAGAAATGTTTCCTATAAAAGATAATCTCTAGAAGATGAAATAAAGTTTGGAAAGGTGATGGGCAGAGTAAAGTGTCTGTGTAAATCGAGTCTAAGATTCATTCACCTAACAGATTATCTTTAAGGTAACAATCAACATTAAATGCACTGGTAAATTAGTGGGCAAGAGTGCCACCTGCTGAAACTTCTTGAAGTAATGCAGGTTGACTGCCCCATTTGAAAGAAGCTGTACTGCCCTCGCCAAAAACAATGAAACCTAATATGGGCTTATGAAAGTAGTAACTTCAGTAAAGTAAAAAAAATAAATAAATAAAATTGCCACACAAGAAGAAAACTTAAATTATTAAACTAGGAATTCTAGTAATTTTTTTTTTGTTTGGTTTTGCTTTTGCTTTTTTGAGACAGGGTTTCACTATGCAGTTCAGGCTGGCCTTGAACTTACTTTGTAGCCCAGTATGGACTCAAACTCACAACAATCCTCCTGTCTCAGCCTCCTGAGTGCTAGGATTACAAATGTGTACCACCACACCCGGCTTAAACCAGGAATTCTATTAGGGGCTCAAAAAAAAAAAATGTTTGTTGAATGAATTTTAAGCTTTATAAAAAATTTATTAAAAACATGTAGGCTTGTATCATCTTACTATACATAACTATAAACACCATTTTCTCTAGTCCACATTTATGCAGTAATAATGGCTAATACTTGTCACTGTTCAAAGTACTCAACATGTGTTTGTAAAACATCATGCAACCTTATAGAATATTAGTACCTTCACTTTATAGATAACAAATAAAGCCCAGGAAGTAATTTAACCAAGGTTCCTGAATGGGTAGGGTTAAATCCAAGAGGTATGGCTCCAGGACTGTGCTCATAACCACTTTATGGCCTCTTTCGACATGGAAAAATGTCCAGGCACCAGGAGAGAAGTCACAGGTTTGACTGTGGAAATGAAAATAATGGCAGCCATCGATCTTGGATGTCTGTAAGCTGATCCCACGGTCTCTGATGCAAAACCCAAGAAAGGATTTATAGTCAGACCACGGATTTGAACTGGGCTTAAACCTTTATGCCTGTCAACTCCAACCTGTTTCTAAAAATGCAAGGAATCTATTCAGCATCTGAATGATGGCAGGCACCGCGGTCCTCACCATCTAATACGGAGGTAAACACTTCTATGCTCTAAATGCAGATGGTTAAGACGCCTAGTGCTCTAACCTCAAACATGTAGTGCATAACTTTAGAATACCAAAAACAAGACCTCAGCTGGGTCTCTCGGCTGGGCAAAGGTGGTGAGACTACACCCAGGCAGTGGGCCTCCACATGCTGAAACAGACAAATGTCAACGTCGGTATGAGCTCGAGTTCAGCCTCCATCCTTCCCACCCAGTTATAGTCTTCAAATCAGCTGGTGTCCAGCCTTAGCTTCCATTACTTTCTACCTCCTCCTCTCCTCCCTCCTCTGTATAAGCAACCCATCCTTTGAGGTACAATTTCTTAAGACGTCTTCCAGAAACGGAACTTCCCTGTGAAGGGAAGTTCACAGTAACTTCCCTTCTTCCTGCAGCACTTACTACCCGTACCACTCCTGTGATCCCATATATTCCCAGCTCACTTCTTTTCGTTTCCCCACCACACCAGAGTTCCTTAAAAGCAGGGAGTTTCTAACTTTAAGGCTAGGTGATGTGGCAGAAGTTTATTAATCCTTTTAGTAACACTGCCAGGCAATGTTCTAGACACTAGACAGACAAGCCCCACGTCAGTGCGGCGCACACTGGAGCGGAGACTGAAGTGAAAAAGTGCCTGCTCTGAAGAAACGCTAAGTAACGGAGTGGAGGGCGTTAACAGGAAGGTCAGCGGATCCCCGCTCTGCGGCTACCGGGAGCCGACAGGCAGTCTGCGAGCGCTGCACCTGTGGTGCCCGAAGGTGGACTGGCGTTAGGGGTGGTGTGAGAAAAGCACTAGATTCTTCTGGACTGGCTCCGCAAGAAGCTGTCCTTTCCTCGGGCTCTTCCGGTCCTAATAGAGTATGTGTCGTGCGGGCCTTACAGGAGTGTCAGGCTCTGAGTGCATACAGAAGTGCCCCCAACACTGCAATCTGCAAACGCAGGGCAGCCGGAACGCAGCGGCCCGACAGATTCACCGCCTACGCCCGCATCGGGGATGAGTGAGCTTGACTGCTGCCCGCTCCGGGGCTCAGGACTCGCGTGAGGCCAGCGGGATCCTCCGGAGGCCGCCCCACTCACCTATGGGCTTGTCCAGGCGCATGAGGCGCAGGTAGGGCTGCAGGGGGCGGGGCGCCGCGTTCACCACTTTCGCGGCCGACAGACCGAACGCGCGCCCGCGCGGCTCCCTCGGGGCCCGGGCCCGCCAGCCCACCGCGCCGAGCGCCCCTGCCGCACGCGCCAGGGCCAAGGGTCGGCCGAGTGAGCCCCACTGCCAGGCCGGGGCCAAGGCCCCCAAGCCGCGCGCGAGGCCGGCTCCCCACAAGCTCAGCATTGCACTCGCGGGGCGCGCGGTGACGTCGCTTTCGGCGCGACCAAGGCAGACATGCGCAGTGGCGTCCGGGAAGCCAGGCCTCCGGGAGGCGGGAGGGGCGCGCGGCTTCCGGGTAGTCCTCTAGGTAGCGGCTGCGTGTGGGCGTGGTCCTGTTGTCAGCTTTCTCGATGAATGCAAAAGGATAGTGTTTATTTACGCGGGTAGCTGTACCAGAAAAACGAAAGCTTCTAACCTGCTGAACCCAAAATATCAATCTGTAAAACTGTTCCAGGTTAAAGACGGTCACCGCGCAAGTGTAAACCCGGGTGCGGCCGCGCAGGGACGCCTCGCGGGCTCTCTCCGCGGGCCCCGGGAAGCCGCTCTTCCGATTTAGTCTTTTGAGGCGCTTCAGGCTTCTTTCCTTGAAACCTGCACCCGCGATGCTGCGACGTCTGCCTGGCTTGAGTAGGTCCCGGCAGAGGGCGCCCACGTGCCCCCCCACCCCCCACCCCCGCCTGCGGAGAATGATGCCACCGGCCGTCTGCAAGGGCTCCAGCTCGCTGAGTCCTGGTGTGACTTCAGTCTGTCCCGAACCTTAAAAGGACTTAATATGAGTCACCTATTGATCTATGATCTCACCAGTGTAAGTCCAGATTCCACAGCTTGACACCCCCGAAGCCTCTGACTTCGCCTTTTCCACCCCCTCGCTCCCTCGCTCCCTCGGCCACAGTTTATACCCCAGGTGGTAGGTGCTTGCTGTACCAAACACAGGGCACTTTCACGGCCACGCGCTGCTTCATTGCCTAGAGTCTACCACAGCCTCTATCTCGTGATTTAAAATTCAGGAGTATTGCGAATACTCGTTCCACCTTCCGGGAAAAGTGGATGATACAACGTTTCTTGTATTTGAAATACAGTATATCCATACAGTACAAAGGTGAATAAATTATGTTGGAGAATTTTGAGGTTCATTTTCCGTGCTAATATCAATTGCAGTTTGTGGTTATCTACAGGAACAAAGCAGTACTTTATGATTTGACTCCCTAGAAGAGGGGCCCACCTGGCACATTTTGGGGGTGCCTAGTTTTTATTCCAATCCTACAAGCTTATTCAGTGCAGTTTTCTTTCTAGCTAGCTGATAGAAGTTGCTAAGGCCATTACTAGATTCAGCGATCCATTGAGGGACTCAAGGACTCAGTATAGGATGATACCTGTTTATTACAACCAAACAATATAAAGCAAAGTCTGCAGAGGAAAGGGGCTCATGGAAAGATAGCTGCATTATGTACAGGTTTCCAAGGCCTCTCCTGGTACAGCCAAACAGAACAGAGCTTAATTCCTTCAACAATGAACTGTGAAATGTGTGGTCTCTCTCCTCCAGGGAAGCTTTTAAAGACAGTGCCCAGGGGTTTTTATCAGGGGCTGCTCATGTAAGCATCTCACCTGGCATGTAGCAGAATTCCAAGCTTAAAAGGTGTTCAGTATTAACATACTGTTTAAAAAAAGAAACCACTTTAGGCGCAGTGAGCTAACTTTATCAGTACTAGGAATGACCTCTCCCAAAATGTAAGTTCCTAGATGGAAGTCAAGGGTCAGCCCGGGGCTTTCTAAAGACAGTAGTCTCAAACCATTCCTGCACAGTGTTAGTGTGCAAATACAACATTGGTGTAATGTAGTGACAAAGCTGAAAACAAATGTTTCTGCCTTGCTGTATAGTGAAAACCAAGAACACAGTGTATACTTCACAGTCCAACCTCTTTGACCACCATCTGCTTAAGTTCGTAGTGGTAGGGCCAGCTTTTAATTTTATAAAACTAGCTCACAGTTTGTTCAATTGCGATTCTAGTGGGGGTTTTTTGGTTTTGGTTTCTTTTTGGGGGGGGTAGCTGGTACTGTGGATCAAACTCACGACCTTATGCTTGCCAGGCAGGAACTGTGCTGCTCAACTATATTCCTGGCCCCTCAATTCTAGTTCTAACAGAAACAGAAGTATAGCGCTCATCCTAGCAGAAACACCTCATAAATTTTCTTACATAAGACAAACCGTGTGCTATTTAAGCTTCTGAGTCTGATTTATTCCACTTAACATTGGGTCTCAAGGTGCACCCATTTTCCTACAAATGACTAAAGTTTGTCCTCCTCTTTGGCAGAGTGGGATCCCACTGCTTATAGAGACCATGTTTTCCTTACCTGTCCACCTGTTGATGGGCATATAGACAGCTCCCAAGCTTTAGCTGTTATGAGCTGTGCTACCAGTGTGGGTGTGCACGGGTCACCAAACCGCAGCCCTTAGACTTGTCACCAGAGTGGCCTTGGTGGGAGGAGGAGGGGCAGAAGAAGTGGTGTTGGGGTTTGAGCCACTGCTGCTGTTTGGTTTGCTGATGTCTCTGCCACTGAGAGTGTCTTCTGCCACGTGGGCATTCGGAATAGCAGGCAGCTTCCTTGGACTGGGAAGTTTATTTTCTCTCCTTACAATACTAATAGAACTTCATTTGTTTTATGGAATTTAATTTTCCTTTGATGATAGTAATTTGTATGCTTTTCTCATTTTGATTGTCAAGTCAGAGGTTGTAAATAACTTCCTATAATGAAATATTTATTGAATTCTTATTGTACAGAAGTATCATGCTTAGCACAGAGTAAAAGCCCCATCTCAAGGAGCACAGCCTGGGGAGGAAATGTTCTTTCCTAACAGTAGGAACCAGTCTCTGACATGAGCTGGGTGTCCTAGCTCTCAGATCAGGCCCAACACTCACTGCCCAGTCTTGCTGCAGACTCCAGATGTGAACGGGCTCAGGCTGCCTCCTTTCTCCCTGGGGGCTGCCACACCCCTGCTCAGGCTCAGGAACGAATGGCTCGGAACACAGGCCAGCGATGTGTGTGGCCACAGTGGTGATGGAGGACACGGGGACAACTAGATGAAGAGGAGCAGGACAGAGTTTGGAAGGGCCCAAGCACAGGAGCTTCTGCCCCAGGAGCAGTGTGCCCCCTGCTCTGCACATAAACGTCTTCGCAGGCCAGAGAGCTGTCCCAGCCTCCCGACTCAACACGCTTCTGTGGAGACCTCCTGCCTAGGCATGATTGAGGAAACCATGGCCACTGGCAGCCGAGCTCCATCTCGGGTCCCCCTCCTCCTTGGCTGACAGAATGTGGCACAGAGGGTCCCCAGCCTCTAACCTCGTGGGTGGCCAGCCCTCCTCTTGAAATCCTCTGCTAACAGAAGGGCATGGGCTTGAAGTCCCCTGAGACAATGGACAACAGCCTGTGGCACAGAGTTCAAGGCAACTTTACTATTACTGCACATTAATGCCCCCCAGCACACCACTGCGGGCATGCCTTTCTTCACATAACCACCACCATTAGTGACAGCTCACTAACATTAATTTTCAAAAGATTTTCAAAGAGGCAGCAGATAATACCTTCCCAGGTTTGAAATATTAAGTGACTTCTAAATACTCAAATGCAAAGTACCTCAGCCTAGCTTCAAATTTGACTGCTCTTTTATGTTATTAGGAAGACAGCCAATTGGTTACTGTGTGTCTGGTTACAAGTTGTTAAGCATAAGTAATTCAAAGGTGATTGAGATATTTGCATATTTTCTTGTACACTTGAGTCAAGTGAAGTGGATTCACACACACCATGAACGTACATCACAAGGACCACAGTAAATGTGCAGAGTGTATGGAAGCAGACAAAGCAGACAGACACTATTTGAATGACAGTAGATGTTGAAACTGACATCTGAGCTGTGTCTTCCTTGGCAAGCGTGAGAGCTTGTCCTCCTGACAAGCATCAGGGTGGTGCAGGTAGGGTCAGATCTGCATGCAAGATTCAGGAATAACAGGCCCAAGAGCACCTGTGTTTGCACTTCTCAACCCGTCTATGCTTGGAGACCCTGTTCCTGGGCAGGTGACAAGAGCTAAGATTGGAGGCAGAGGTGGCTGTTGTGTGATGGAAGATGCTGTGTGTCCCTAAGACATGGGGAGCCATTGAAGAAGTTTAAGCAAAGTCCAAATGAACACCAAGGAGATTATTATAGTAATATGATAAAAAAAATTGAGGATTAAAAATAATTTATGAAGTAGAAGAAAGATGGGGGAAACAGACAAGACAGGACCTCAGTGGTGACCTATGTGCTGAGGTAGGAAACACTGTTTATGCTTAACGGTGCCTGTCTTCGGGGTAAGTCCAGGGTAAGTGTCAGAGAGGCCGAAAGGAGAAAGGTGAAGGCAACAAGGTTCCCAAATGCTGGAATCTGCAAGCTGTAGCTTCATTAAAAGGATAGACATGTGATATTAAGGTTATAAAAATTTATTTCGAATGTGAAAATACAAAAATCACTTACATATAAAATTTAGGACTATGGAACCATTCAAATCTTAAATTCTAGCTTTATAAATGTACTTAGATTTGAGACGATAGTCACAGGCATAAATATAAGAATATTAATCCTTAAAAGGATGAAAATATAGGGAAAATTACTCTATTTTGTCCCTGATAAGCACAGAACTATCATAGCCAGAGTTGCGGGTGCCCAGATCTGAGTTCTCCACTCCAGAGTGGGCTCACTCAGACAGATGTAGGCATCACGTGGCCCTGGGCCCTGGGGAAAAGGCCACAGGACTTCCCTCCCCCGACCAGCACAGCATGAGGTGACACGAAGAGAGGTTTGCTGGGACAACCTCCGAGAAACGGCTCTTCGAGCCTGTGAAGCAAACAGAAAGGCCACTCATCTCCTCCTCCTAGCTGAGACCACGTCTGAAAGAGTCTGGGGATACCTGCAGTCATCGTGTGACCAGCCTCAGAAGGAAGCCAGTGCCCAAGATGGCAGTGCAGAGAGGGAAGGGGCCCGGTTCACTGGTGACACATCTGGCTACCGGACCCTGCCCTCCTTGAAGCTCTCCTTGTGTGGGGCTGTGACTTTCCTTACTGTCCAAGCCATCCGAGTGGGGATTTTTGTTACAGCCCAATTGAAACGAGAACAGCAGAGACAAATTAAACACTAGCAGGTGGCTATGATGGACTGTATGACCACATCTGAGAACCGGACATGTTCTCTCTCGAAGGACTTCAGTGGTGACTGAACGTTCGTGATGAGGTAGGAAAGTGTTTATGCCTAATGGTGCCTGTCTTCAGGGTCAAGTCCTTCAGTTAAAAACCTTTATTTGAAGTTTACACAGCCCCTTCCCTCTGAACTGCCTTCACCAGCTTTTGATGCTGTCACATGGAACCAGCTGTCCCCTCACAGACTACTGCTGATGAAGGCCAATGGGGTGGAGGGAAGCGAGGCAGCGGTGGATCTTGCTCCTGTTAAGGTGCAGAGAAAAAGTTTCTCTTTTACCACCGATTTCAAGGTTGTGGCTGTAAAATCTCCGCGTGGGAGACACAAAGATGACACGTGAAGGAAAGAACCTGACAAGCTACTAACAGTTCCTAAAAATAACACAAGTAAACGCCTCCTTAAAGTGAATACTATGTCCTCCACGCTTTTGTCTCCTGGCCATACTGAGAGCGTTCGTATACGTTTTCCGTATCCTTAAAAACAGTGCATGCAGAATGCTAAGCATCGTGCCTGCCACGCGGCGTTACTAGTCACTGTCATCAGCACCGCTCTGCCTAGACCGGCACTGAGGGTGTCCCCGTGTCTCTGAAGCGCCCCCTGCTGCATCTGTAGTGGATCTGTTTGCCTTCTGGAGCTCAAGTTTTGCTTTACTCTTATCAATGTATTTGAAACATATATGCATTTCAGGTTCTTAAACAAGCAGCAACTTTGGCATTTTTTATCACAAAAAACCCGTATGAGAAAGCTGGCAAGCCCAGTGAGCTTCCTGGGCGGAGAGGTTTTTCTGTCAAAGCCGGCAGGGTCCGGTCATCCACCATCCTCAGAGTTTGACCGTTGAGTTGGACGGACCTGCAAAGAGGAAAAGTCAAACGTGAGTCAGCCATGCTATGCAAGTCCACGACCCTAACGAGCTGTGAAATCTTTTCATTTGAGACCAGAATTTTGTCCGTGGCAACTTATGTTATATAACGAGTATCTTTACGCTGTGCCGTGGTGTTTGACCCAGGTGGTCTGTGAACTGCCGTGGAGAAGAGTGGTTGGACAGAGACCTCGTGGCCCGCAAAGCCTGAAATATTTACTGTCTGGCCTGTGGCAGAAAACAACACACACATCTCTGTTAGGCAGCGTGGCTGAGGGAGAAAAAGGAAAAACATGACCTAGCTTGTGGAGTCGTAGCAATTTTATTTGATGGAAAAAACTGAAAATATTTTTGTATAAAACAAATAGAGATCTATGAAATAGAATGTAAACTTATTGAATTTAATTTAAAAATGATAGTCAATGATGTCTACGATGTCTTCTATAAATTTGTTTATAAACTATTTAACTCCCTTTTCTCCCCAAGAAGTACGCGTTCATTACTAACATATTTTGGTAGAATGCATATTGCTACAGCGAAACAAAAAAAAATGCTGTTTGGCTAAACTACAGAAATATTTATGTTTTCTGTGTATTTCACTGTTGGAATTCAAAAACTGAGAAAAAAAAAAACCACACAGAACAGACACTACTATCCCTTTAGAAAAGTTTCCAAAGCCTATTTTTGCTTATGGTTTCCTGACTATGGTCATGACGTCTCCTCCCCGACCCCCTCTGAAAGTGCTGTGCTGTAGGTGTCGGCACAAAAGCCAAGGCTTTGGGCTTAGCCTGCAGCCCAGCATGGCTCTGCTGCAGCTGTGTCTTAGGTTACAGAACCGGAGCTGAGCCTCTAACACAGAAACGATGGAAACCGGTCTTTCCTCTTCCTGACCCCAGTCAGCGTAGGAGCTGAGAGCTCGTGAAAAAATGAAAACTGTACAGTCACGCTACAAGGAAACGACAAAGTAACAGTGCAGGACTAAGTAAATAAACTAATAACTCCCACCATGGCATTCTGTGTAGCCTCTAATATTAAGTAGTAGGTGAACTTTAACTGGTATGAATAAATATTAGGGCACATTCATGGGAAAGAATCAAATTTTAAGAAAAATATATACGATATGCCCATTCTTAAATAGAAATAGTGTATATGTACACACCCACAGAATGAATATTGCATATTGTCATGGTTATTTAACAGATTACTGTATTCATCCGAGCAGTAACGATACACAATACTTCTAAAGCGTTTACTCTGCACGGGACTGTTACACAAGTAAAGGTGCGTATATTACACATGTGACATAAGTGTAGCTCTGATGTTAACTAATCCTCTCTCTTGGACAATAAAAAGTACTGTTTTCATAATACAAAAAGGGTTTGAGAAAAATGAGACATGTTCCCATGTAACTGGTTTGCTGCCTGGCCTCAGCCACTCTAACACGAGCTCCTGAAACACAGGGGGGGGGGGCGCCGTTCAGGGGTAGACCAGAAGACCGCGGACCAGCGCCACTGTGGTCAGGAGGGGGACTGTGACTGCTGTCCAGACTGAAGATGCTGCGCTTTGCTGGGCGTCAGCTAAAGTCTGCTGATCACTTGTCCACCAGCCGGGGCAGTGAGGGTGAGGTTTTACCTGACAGTGGTAGTTGGTTTCTTATTTTGGAGACTGTAACATGAGGTTAAAGAAGCAGAAGTCATTTTTGTCAAATTTCAGATAAAATAAATCTTTAGTAAGCTACGAATTTGGCAGAACTATGGATGCTGGGAAACTTATGTGAGACAAATAGAAAATAGTGATTTTACATGAGAAATATATTTGCTCTTATCGCTTCTCAGCCTTTTGGCTAAGATCAAGTGTAGAACTATATTTGCTCAAATACTTATTACATATTACTCAGAAACCTCCATGGGTACTACATATAGGTTGTTCACTCGAACAATTATTTTTTAGGGCGAGTTTAACTTTCTGAGTCATTAATATGAACAAGTGGACAGGGCTAGGCGTTTGTCACGCTTATCTGGGACAGTGTTTACGGATATAAAGAGGGAAGAGCGCAAGTAATAAATATGCATCAAAGAAAAGCTGGGGGATAAAGGCTCTTCCGTGAGGTCACCCGTCTTCCACCCGTACAGCACAGATGTGTGATCAGAATGCAAGTCTGGTAAATATAGTCACAAGGCTCACTGAAGACACCGGGCCTCTTCCGCCTGGGGAGCAGCCAACCCGCTCACCCCCGAGCGTGAGAGCCGTCTGGAGAGCAGGAGGCGCTGGGCATCGCCGGGAGGCAGAGAGGGGAACACAAAGGACCAGAGACCCAAGAAGTCACAGGCGCCAGAGCAGCGGGACAGGTACAGGGCCACAGGGGCAGGAGAGACAGCGGAGAACCAAAACGCTGAGTGGCCACCTAAAGCAAACCACCGAGTAAGGGAGAAACACACCCAGGGTGGCCAGAGGAGCCACTGTGAAGAGCTGGCGACAGCGCAGGTCCTTGGGGTGCACAGGACTGTGGGCTCGAAGCCCACACAGCGCGCCCAGGAGGGAAGGGGCCTGCGGAGCCTCCTGGCCTGTGCGCCAGGGCTGCAACCCCCGCTGTCGGGAGCAGTGAGTGGTACAGCAGAGGCTCCCGGCCTCGCCCAGGAGCAGCGGCCTCCAGAGGACAATCAGGTGGGCTGCGGTGGGCGGCCGGGCCACAGTGTGCTGTGCAGACTCTCCCAGCTCTGGGCCACTGTGCGATTCCTTTGGGAAAGCTTCACCTCGTCAGCATCAGACACAAACAGGCTGAAGCACACGAGTTCCGGAAAGGAAGAGAACGTAAATGGAGAAACGCGTCCTTACTTAAAGGTGCACTATTTATAATAGGGGAAAAATGGTTTAGGCTGGGGGGTTAGCTCAGCGGCATAAGCGCCTGCCTGGCAAGCACAAGATTGTGAGTTCGATCCCCGGTACTGAAAGTAAATAAAGGAAGAGTACCTGGGGCTAATAATGCTTGTCATGGGGGACGGGATCTGAGACAAGGCAGACACACATCCACTGCTAACAGACACGGAAAACAGCACATGCTGCGTTTGCCAAGATGGGCAAAGAGGGGAGCGCTGTGTGTCTTCCTTTCTTAGAGCCCACAGCAGAGCTGCCGCCATGAAGAGCACTCCCCCAACACACGGCCAGAAACCTTGGCGTGTTTATGTGCCATGCTCTGCTTCTCTGCTGGTGTGTCCTTTTAGAAATGCATCTTCATGGTATCTTAAAAACCAAAATGTTTCAGGGCCAGCTTCCAATAATCTGTCTAGAATGCTCTGGCCACTTTTTTTTCACACTAGCTGTAGAAACCCCACTTTAATGCTGTAAGAAAATCACAGCCAGCTCACATAGTAGGGTATTCTACACCAGCCATGTGCCCCTAGTAGCAATCATATAAAGGTAAATGTTGATTTAGTGATTGTGTTCTAAGAAATAAGTCTTTTCAGAGATAATCATCTAAGTGCATTGAGTGGATATGAACTATCGTTTAAGATGGTAGTTTTTGTTCATCTCTTTCTGCTTTGGACTTCTGAGTTATACTTTTATTCATACATAAATTTCCTCAATATTAAACCCACTGCTAAAACTTGAAATACTTACCTTTTTTTGACTCCCTATCAAACTCCTTATTCTGATAAACACCAATAGACTTATTCCAAATTTGAAATGAACCAGGAAAATCACTCACTTGGAAAGTAATCCATCCGGGCCCGAAGGTTTTAGAAGGTACTTATCCACTTCCTTATTAAGTAAGGGGTAGGGTAATTGCAAGCGCTTGGTGACGTTATAGAGGTTTAAGGCATACAGCGTCAAATCTCCTTCTTTATACTTCGGACTAAAAGAAGAGAGGTTAACTCAGTACAAATATTTACTGGAATTTAAGGAACAAGAACTCGATTACAAATAGGGTAGTGGGTACTAAGTATTAGTATCCATAATGATGATGGGACCCATTTGTATCCTTCTTGTTAAAGACCAGATGAGACCTTATTTTGAAAATGTCATTGAAAAATTGTTCTCCACAGTGCCATTTCCTGAGCCAGAGCGCAGAGACCTTTGCTGCTTTGCTAGGCAGGATTTTTGCAAGCCAGGCAGACCACGCATTTTTAAATATAAGAAGGTTAAGTGCGAAAATGTAACTTTTGCTGGCTCACATGAATTCAAATTATAAATCCTACAAACAGGAGCTATTCTTAGCTTTAGAAGAAATAAGAAAAGTAAATCCATTGACATTTTTCAAAATGTACCTATTCAAACCATTTCCCTACTGCTTCGTAGCAGAGTCCTATTCATAATTGTCAGTCCCGGGAAATCAGAAATTCTAGGTGAGCTTTCAGGCTAGAAATAGTACTTTAGTTTTGGGAATGACAGACTGAAACTCAAAAGAGAAAACCCCTGAGATTTAGGAAAAATGTTTGCTACTTAAAGCCATAGGGGGCGGCAACAAAACTTTGCAGTGTCTCCAGCCCCAAACCTGTGTAACTTCTGACAGTAAGGTTTCCGTTGTTCCTGTTTGCCTCTTTTTGATTATTTTTTTCTTTAGTAAATTTACCACAGCGTGATGCAGGGAGATAAGTATATTCAGATAACTATTCATATTCTTACATTTATATTCACTCATGATCCTTTAATGAACTGTTCATATAAACATCATTTTGCTTTCTTTTACTTTACTATTAATTACTAAAATTCGTAAGTTAGGACCATTAAAATCATTATCTAAATCCTAGCAGGACTGCCAGTGCCCACAGTGAAGCAATGCTTGTATTTTTGTTTTTGTTTTTTTGAAGTTAGATTCTGGTATCATATGGCCACGAATCCAAAAAAACAAAACAGGAAGGACACTGAGACAGCCGTGGACACATGCACGGAAGTGTGCCCACTGTCCCGGCGTGTCACACTCACTGGTTGCTGTTGGTGCAATGAAGGTACACGCGGAGCTTGACGTGGTCAGGGCTGTCCACGCACGCTGCGAACACGGTGGTGCCCACCAGCTGCTTGAACAGGAGAGACAGCCAGTAATCCTGGCGCAAGGTTGGGGAAGGAGGGACAAAAGGAGATTATTGCTTATTTTCTTATTCTTATTTTAACAAAACCAACAAAAGCCACCATTATCCTACAAATAGGGTCACTGTTATTCTACGGGTGTTTAAGTGAATTTTTATGGGTGCTGGTGACCACCATGAATTCGGGGGGCAGGATCCTGTTTGCTGCTCCTGTCTGCCTGGAGGTTTCTGTTTCCATCCCTCAAACGGCCTCGGCCAGTGGAATTATTTCCAGAACGCAGCCCTCAGCATGCTCGCCTAGTCTTGGCTGTCTTTCACCCAAGAATCCCAAGCAGAGCTTAAAGGACACTTAGACACACAACTCCCACTCATCCACGCACAACGACATAGGTTTTAAATAAAGTTTGTTTAAGAAACAAATCATTTCCTCTAAGACCTTCTTGGCCTCCTAATAAAGTAGTGGAGCAGGTGATCATCAGCACTAGGTGTCAAGAACAAGAAAACAGACAGACATCACGAGCTCCCTGGCCGAAGAACACAGCATCATTTATGCATAATTCTTGTCAAAATCAAAAATTTTAATAAGCTCAAGCCTCAAGTTTCCAGGAAACATGGGTGACAGGAGGACACATCAAATGACATCATGGGAATAATTTAGCAAAACCCAGAACATGGGAAGCCCTACAGAACAAATTACCCTGTTTCTTTAATAAAGTACAAAGAATAAAAAAGAGGGGAGAGAACTTAAACGGATTTTCCCAGCACTCTTAGAGGTGGAGGCAGAATGATCACAAGCTCAGCCTGGGTAATGCAGTGACTTAGAAAACACTTCCCCTCTTCCCCCAAAAAAAGGCCAGGTTTGGGGACATAGCTCTGGTTCAGTCCCTTGTAAGACACACACACACACACACACACACACCCCGCAGATTGAAGAGATTTATCAACCAAGTGTAATACATGAATTTTAGATTCTGATTTGAATAAATAACAATAATAACATTTTAGACAGTAAGAAAATGTGAAGCATGACAAAATATAGTCAAAATTCTTGTTGAAAACAAATATCATCAAATGCCATTTTATACCATAAAAATCAAGGTCCTACTTTGTATGGGTTCCATCTTGATTTTTAGATCCACACATTTTTTAAGATGGAGCTTTGGATAAAAGACTGTATTTCCTGCTTTAGACCAGGTACTGTCAGAGATTGGACAGCATGAAATGTTATTCATAAATGTCTTGAATATTATTAACTTGCAAATCGATTCTTGGGGTGGGTTTTTTTTAAAAACAAATACATAGCTAATGGCTTATATGTTTGTTTTTTGAGAAAAGGTCTTGCTGTGTAATTTAGGCTGGCCTTGAACTCATGGTGACTCTCCTGCTTCAGTCTCCCAAGTGCTAGGATTACAGGTGTGTGCCATCACACCCAGGTGGTACTGGCTTTTTACAAAGTTAAATAAGTTATGATTTCATGACATAAAAATGGAGCTTTGGATACAATAGCAATTTTAACTTTAATTCACTTCGCAAGACATTTTTGATTCAAGATTGTCATTTTGTAAAATGAGTCATAAAATTTAAAATTACCCCTTTTTGAAAAATACCAACACCATTCTGCAAATGGCCCACATTTTAGTGAATGACTCCCGGCTTTGGATTTCTTCCCCGAGACACGAATGTGTTAGACTGGGTGGTCTCCAGCTCCTCACCCAGTGGCAGGCTATTTGTGGCAGGACTGACCATTCACTGGGGTCGGAACCAGGGCCCCCAGGTGTCCCCTATGCATGGAAATAGAAAAATAAAGGTCACTTACAGGTAAAGGTCTGAAGTTTTGATCCACTAAGTGGTAGTTTCCGGCGCCAAAGAGCACTTGTCTCATCACCACGTCTATGCCCATTTGGGCTGACAGGCCCAGTTTATCCAGCCACCTGGGAGACAGCGACACCGGGCCTCCTTCAGGTTTAAAATGCAAAGCACTCACGCCACACACACTCTCCTGCCCTGCTCATCTGCACAAACCCGGGAGCGTGGCTTCAATCATAGCTAAGCCACACAGCAAAACAGCCACTAAGCATGGCAACGGACCCCCCTTCCCACACTTGAACTTGATAGCAAAGACCCAAGGACTGTCCCACTCAGGCCCAGATGACATCGTTGAAGCAGAGCAGACTATCTCCCACCCTCACAGACGAGTTCTCACCCTGCAGCCCAGCCAGACATAGGCCCTGGGAGGGGACCAAAGAGAGGACTGCGGTCAGCAGTGCAAATGCGAAGCCAGCAGGGTCCTGGGTAAGGTGTGCGGCACCTCGGCTCCTCCTGCCTCTGTCCCCCCACTTTCCCTCCAACCCTCCTGTTAACAGCAAAGCAAGTATCTCTGTTCTCATCCTCAAGCCCGCCTGAGCATAAAGGACCTGTGCTTTATTCTAAAGTGCTGTCAGCGAGGATGGGGAGGAGGAAAGAACAAGGATGGAGCGGACGGGAAACAAAATCACAGGGTGAACATACGAACTCTAGATCAAGACACGCTGATGTGACTCAGTAGATGTTTACATTTTTGGGAGTCTCTCTGGTGTGACCTCAGACTCAAGGTTCTAATCTTCTTGGGAATCTATAATGCAGGTGCAGAAAGTAAGCAGCGTCCGAAGGGCGCAGTGCCAGGTGAGTCCTTTTACAATGACCTTGCGTTACAGGAAAGACTCCTTGGCACGTCTTGGGCTATAATTAAGACCGGATATGTCTAAACCAGCTCGTTAAACAATGATTCACCAGTGACACCAGTTAATGATGTCCAACAAGCTTTACCAACGATTTTCTTGCAAATTCTGGCCCGATTTTGGGAGATTGTCACAAAAACTGCCTTTGACCTCATTTTTGGCTAGCACTGATGGAAGGAGTCCCTGAGTCCATGGGGTCCACTCACATGAAGCCAGCTGCAAAGGTATTGGACAGCAGGGGCGCCCCGCCCCCATACGCAGAACTCGTCTCTCCCAGCCAGATCTTCTTGCCGGGCCTGGTCTCCTCCACCACCTAGGACAGAAAGGTCACCATGGTGACCGCAGAGAAGCTGACCGACCACAGCGCTGAAGATTCGTGGCATTCAGAACCCGTGTCACCACACCTGTCTGTTCCATCAAACGACAAGATGTGTCCACAGTCGTTTAGCTCTTGGGAAATGATCTTTTATTGGAATAGTAGGAGATGGAAGGAACAGAAATCAACTCATTATTATGACCTGTAATTAGTTCTACTGAAAGACTATGGGACTTATTTTTAATTTCTAATCAATATATCTAAGTAAGAGCCAATGCTGAGAAAGAAACTAAGGGTGAAGAAGACAGAGCTTGGTCTCTAAAATTAGAAAGTGGACACACCTATAGAACTTAGAGAAAATAAGGACTCCGAGTTTACGTGAAAAGTTTTTAAGCACTATTACCTGTAAAATTTTTTGCACTGCTACAATGAAAGTGTCCAGCACATCAGGATTGAGAAAGTCTTCTTTTGTAGCAATACGTCCGTTCAAATAGTAGCTAAATTAGAAAACGCCCAGGGAAAAGAAACAGGTTTACTTCTGCTTCTAAATCAGTTTCAACCTTGTTCTCCTTCCTGCTTTTTCCTCTCCTCTCCATTGTAGAACAAAAGGGCTTAAGTTCTCCCACAGAGGCACCAAAGGGAAGGGACCAGGGGACTGAAATACTTCTCCAAGTAACTGGAAACTGGCCAGGACTGCTGGGTTGCTGCCACTCTTTGGCAAGCAATTGGTCACACCTACTTTTTATATATCATGAGTCTGTTGGTCATAGTGGGCCTTGATCTTTAAAAAAAATACCACCTACCTAAGAATAACATTACATTTTTATTTTATTAGTATTAAAATTCTAGCACAATGATGCTTGAAATATTATTTGTTTCTTGTTTGGACTATTAAAGCCAATTAGCTGTTGAGTGGAAATGATTTTTTGAGACCTGATGATGAATAAACTTAGCCCTTTTTTCCTCATAGTAAGAACAAGAGACACTTACTGGTGCCATGTAATCGAATCTATCACCCCTCCACCAGTCTGCAGGAAGCTGGAATGAAAAGCATCATGTTACTGAGCAGTCCTCCTACATACGCACAACAGTCACACAAGAGTTTGGTTCCCCAGAATTGACAGCTTACTACATCAGGCTCACACACAAACTTCCTAATTCTGATAGCAGATTTCACCATCAGTGCCATCTGTTTCTGTACCCTTGGTCCTCTGAGCCAGCGAATCTGCCTTGGCAAACCATGCAGTCAGGTGGCCAGCTCTTTAATAACCCGTGGGCTGTTGTGGAGTCTCCACCAGACAGGAACATTTACTTTTAAGAAAAATGGCTGTGCTAGGGTGGTGGCAAACTTGTAATCCCAGCACTTGGGAGGCTGAGGCAGGAGGATCTCGGAGAGGTCAAGGCCAGCCTGGGCTACACAGTGAGACCTCGACCGGTACTCAAAAGGAGGAAAGAAAGAAAAGAAGGAAGGAGGAAAGAAAGAAAAGTCCTGCTGTCTCTAATTCTTACCTCTGCAGCATCTTAACTGTCTTTCCTCGAGGCTGACCAATATCAGGACCATAGAGTTTCGCATTTTTGAAAGTGGAATTTTGTAGAAGTTTATGCAATGCAACAAAATCTTTTCCTAACTGCCATCCATCGATGAAAATACCAGCCTTCTTCCGGAAACTGTTAGGTTCTGAAAGACAGCAATTCTCATCCTAATCATTTACCTAGCTTTTTTTAAAATATAAAAGCAAACATACTGTGGCACTTAAACACAATGAAACATTTTCCAAATTATGAAATCATGGAACTTGAAGTTAAGAAAGGTCAAATCCTTGGCTACAAAGAAGACATTCCAGAAAAATAAAAATTTTAATTATATAACTGAAGTGGAGGGGGTTTTAAAAATTTGAAGTTAATAATGGGGATATTAGCTGGGATTTAGCTCTGCGGCATAAGCATCTGCCTGGCAAGCATGAGGTCGCAAGTTTGATCCCTGGTACAAAAAAAAGGGGGGGTATTAAACCAGGATGTATTTCAGAAATAGTCTACATTCAGTTTTTGTTTTATTTTGCTTGCAGTGCTGCGGTTGACCCCAGGGCCCCTGCAGTGAATTACATTCCCAGTTGATTTTGAGGTAGGCTACATCTCCAGCTTCACCCCTCCTTGTTTTCACTGTAGATACAGTCTTGCTAAATTGCTAAGATGTCCAGACCAAGCTCAAACTTGTGATCCTCCTGCCTCCCGGAGTTCTGGGATTACAAGTGTGTGCCACCATACTTGGTTATGTTTAATAACCTAGTTTACTTTTTTTAAAGGTTGAGTAGAGTCAAGGCATTTAATGCACAGAAAAGCATCCTGAGGGCTGGGGATTTAGCTCAGTGGCATAAGCGCTTGCCTTGCAAGCCCATGGTCGTGAATTCGATCCCTGGTACAAAAAAAACAAAAACAAAAAAAACACCAAAGAAAAGCATGCTGGCATGTAGCATGTGCTAATCCTGTTACTGCATTTCATTTTCCATTGTATATTGTTTCACTGGCTGATATGTGCTATAAAAATATTTTGAATATGGAAAATCATTAATACATCAGTTAGAATTTATAAGTATCTTGCCAGAAAAGAGTGAGGACAGAGACGCTCAGAAGTTTGGTTCAGGCAGGATTCCACATCAGCAGCCTCTGGAGAGCTCCAGCATATACGGAAGGTTGAGGTGGGGTTGCTGAGACTGATGACTGAGAGCTGAGGAACAGGGAAGGCAAGGTTTGCACTGGCTGAGGCCAGCTTGCCGAGCGCCACAGGTGAAAGCGATTCTGAACTCTCAGAGAACCCGGGAAGCAGGGAGGTTGCTGACTGCAAGTTTCCGTCAGCTCAGTGTAACTTAAACAGGGCTCAGCAACAGGTGCACAACACGATAAGGTGCTTTCTCCCATAAGCACTTCCAAAAGTTGTACCGTTGGGCACTTGCAAGGATGTGCCTGGCTGAAGAATATTGAAAAAAAAAAAAAAAAAACCACAAGTAGGAACAAATAATGCCAGCAAGGAGTCTCCTTACTAACAGAATGCGTCTGGGGCACCTACCATTGCCTAGTTCCCAAGAAATGTCATAGCCTTTGGAAGAACAGTAGTCCAGGAGCAGCCGGGCATTGGAACTGTCCCACTGTGAATCTGCCGTCCTTAGCAACTCATTCAGACCGAAGATCAGCTTCAGTCCCGAGCACTTTGCAAACGAGTACAGCATATCCACGGAGCCTCCTGCAAGGAACACACCACATTCCGTGTCAGTGAGCACCAGCCAGGCGTGGCCTGCACTGGCTTTTAACCGTGAGTTACTACTTTCGTTGTTAAATCAAAGGAATTCCACTCACTAATGAGTGAGCATAAGCATGTCTAAGTGACAACAAAATTGGGCAGGTAAGTTAAAGAAAAACAACCCATCTGACTTTATCATTTTGGCTGTTGGACAACTCATGGAAGGTTCCAGAAGCTCTGGTTCAACACGGGTTTTGTTCAACTGACCACAGGTAAAGGGGAACCACAGTTTGCCTAGGCCAACCTGTCAGCAGGAGCCGTAGCCCTCGGTTCACAGCCTAAACATCTCTACTTACAATTCAATGACAAAACATTTGGGTAAGTCTAATCATATTTAAAACCATTTAGAAGTCCCAGATATGATTTATTTAAGATAAATACAATTAAAGAACAGTCTCTAGGCCTGTAGGGATGTGTCTACCGGCCAAGCCACCTTTCAAAACCACCGTGAATTCTCAGGCACAGCTGCTGGATTTAGCAACAAAGGTATAGGACACTTATTTAAATCTGAACTTCAAATAAATCATGAACAGTTTTTGTGTATGTTCTATGCAAGATTGAAAAACACTGCTAAAAAAGAAACAAATTATTGTTATCTGTCTGAAATTAAACCTAACCAGGTCTCCTTATTCACAGGGCACTGTGGCAGCACACAATTGTAATCTCAGTCCTCAGGAGGCTGAGGCAGGAGTATGGCTGAGAGCTTGAGGCCAGCCTGAACTACGGAGTGAGAACCTGTCTCAGAATATAAATATATTAAACAAACAAACAAACAAACAAACCAAACAGGGCATTAAAGGATCTAAATTCACAAGAGAAAAACATCTGCTGGACCTAACAAAAAACCACTGCTACTGGCTTGTTTTGACCCAGCACTTTAACACTGACACTCAGGTATTTCTCATAGTATAGGCATGGTGTAAAAATAAAGAATTGCAGAGGCACAAAGTGCTGTAAGAGTCCGGGGAGTTCTATACTCTCCTTTCAGGCCGTTAGCTTGTCTGTAGTTATTTTTTGAGAGTACCACAGTGTAATTCTAAGTACCACTTTCAGATCAGTTAGGACACATAGTGCGTCCTTAGGGTTTGCACAGATATTTTAGAGTCATTTGTGGAACAGAAATTTGCTCCTAATTCTCTTAGTTTAAGGAAACCTCTGCCTACGGGGCAACCTCGTTCCCCTTCTCTGAACCCGGCTTTCCTCTGTTCCACTTCAGTCTGCAGCCTGGATTCCTGGGATGACCACGCCTGGTAAGGGGCTGCTGGCAGGGTGCTGAGATGTTTGCTGGGTCACCTGCTGCCCCAGACCTGCTGCCCATTGTCAGAAGTGGCAGACATTTGGGTCTGAGAAGGACCCCGAGGCCCTGGGTTCTGCTGGATCTCACAGTCACAGCTGGGGACAGCAGAGGCCTTCGGAGCACTGACCCCGCTCTATGCCTCCCCGCCTTCTTCCGCCCACGAGGAAGCGGAGACACAAACAAGGCCAGTGCTGCACCAAACTCCACGCAGCTCTTGGGTGGCAGTGCCATCTCTCGAGCCTGTCACCCAGGACGACTCACAGTGCCACAAAGCCATGCTGTGTGCTGGGCTGAGCCACAGTTTGGATCCTAAGTGTCCCCTCCAAAGGCCCGTGTGGTGACAGCCTGGTCCCCAGGCTGTGTTATGGAAGGTGATGGGACCTTCATGCAGGGCCTGGCTGGAGATCTCAAGGTCACCTTGAAGGAGACTTGGAGGACTGGGCCTCCTCCCTCTCTCATGCTCCCAGCCATTAGGTGGACAGTTTTGCTGGGCCACACTCCCTGCATTGACACCCAGCACCCCCGACGGAGGGCGGACAAAAATGCGTCACTGGACCCCTGACCAAAACTTCTACAGCCAGAGCCGGAAGCAACCTCTGCTCTCTGTAAGTCAATTGCCTCAGGTGCTGTCACGGTTGCAGAGGCCAGCACACAGCCTGGACTTGTGAGCCCTGAGCCCTGGTCCAGCTCTCCACTTACTGACCACCAGAGACAATGTTTTCACCCATAACACTGTGACATAACCCAGACTCACACACTTAAACATGGCACAACTTCTCATGTGAGAAACCCAGAATATAAACAAAGAGCAAAATAAAAGACAATGGAGGAAGGGCGATCTTTTCAAATGGGAAGGGGAACAAGAGACAGAGGGGAGGGAAAGAAGGTGAAAAAAAAGAACTGAAAGAAATAAGCGGAAATAGAGCTTTTGTAAATGGGGAGGGGACCCAGAGTTGGAAGGAGAAAGGAAGGGTAGGAGGTACAAGAGACAAAAAAAGCACGAAGATGGGTTATGTCCATCTAGTGATGCCTCATGACAAATGTGATCACCATGTACACAAACGAGTACTAATAGGGGGGTGTGGTGGAGAACCTCTCTGTTCCAGCACTGGGAGGCTGAGGCAGGAGGACTGCTGCAAATTTGAGGCCAGTCTGGGATACATAGTGAAACCCTGTCTCAAAACAAAACGCCCAAAATTCTAACATGTACTAATAAAAATATATTTTTTTGCACCAGGAATTAAACTCACAACCTTGCACTTGCCAGATAGGTGCTGGGCCACTGGGCCATATCTTCAGCACAAAAATTCTTTTAAAATATCTTTGTCCCACAGGACTCCCAGCTGTGGACCTACAATCCCACCTCATCCTTATTCCGTGACCCCAGAGTTTAGATAACAGGTGAAAACTGCCAGTAAACCATAAAAAAGACATAAAGCCCTGTTGTTACCTCACCTACTTATGTGTTCAAAAAGCCTGGAAGTCTTGCACTTTAGAGGATTTACTCAACTCGTACCTTACTCTTCCTTTGTTTCTTCCCTTGTCTCAGTGCACTTGGAATTTATGCAGTGTGACATTCTATTACCACTCCTCTCTGAGATAACACGCACCAACATCTCTCAGAATCAAGGCTGATATTCCTGCGTCCGACCCACTTAAGGAGGCGGCTGGAGGGAGGAAGCAAAGAGTGCAGGTGTGCTCTGTGCCGTGTCATCTCCCTACGTGTGATCACTGCGCACCGCAAAAACGTACCAACAAAAACACAAATCAGAGCGAGAGAAAACCACACAGCCTACTTCCTCCCCACACGGAAGCAGCAGCAGGGAACTCCCCGGTAATTACCTTGCTCCTAGTTTTCAGCTTCCTGTGTTACTATATGGGGGCACAGAAAGCCCCCCGGACGTGGATGACTGAGCTGACCCTAGGAGTGGAGCTGACGCCCCTTGTGCACCCCCCCACCCCTGGAAACTGTCCCAGCATCTGGGCCTGGGCGTTGGGGTGAAGAGTTGAGTGACAGAGAGATAGATTACTGTCATGAGGGCGTCCTCTTCCTCCTCCTCTCCTTCCTGCCATCACACCCACAATTACATCCAACCGCTGCTTCCTGCCAAACAGGTTCTCAGGGGAGTCTGCCTTCTGTGACTGACGCTTTGTTGTCTCCCGCTGGGGTACAGCAGGCCACCCCAGAGGACCTGACCTGTGCGGGGCACACTCCACGGGTGTAACCAACACGCCCTCACCACGCCAGATTTTTGCTGTCTCCTCCACTCTGTGACAACCCTGGGTCACTCAGAGGTCATCAGCCTCAGCCAGCGGGTGGACACACCCCTGGCTTCTAAAGTATCTGTCACTAGGATGACCGGGCACCCGGACCAAGTCCCGTGCAGATTAGAATGGAGAATTTCAAACCAGAGGTCAAAGCCTTCCCATGTACCCGAACATTTGACTTTTCAGGAAGGATATGTTCGTGGTTTCCTTGGCCTCCTTGCGCCTGAGAGCAATAAAGGTCATTATTAACTCACGAGCAATCGAGTTCTATATCTCACTGTGTCGAGTCGATAACGTCAGATGACAGGGAAAAGCCAGAAGTTTTAGGCTCAAGCTTTCCCATTAACTCCTTTTTTGATGCTGGGTTTTGAACCCTGTGCCCCCAGCATGCTCTGCCACCGTGCTGTACCCCAGCGCTGTATCAGTATCGTTCAGGTTTCCAGGACAGAGGCGGGCATATCACAGCCAAGCCCAGGGCCCCCTCATCCACACAGCGTGCGGGCGGAGGGCCTGCCAGGGCCTGGCTCTTACTCGAGTAGGTGGTCGTGTTGAACTTCTTCTGGTGTTGTTCCTGGAGCAGCCGCATCTCCTGGAAGGGCCACTCCGAGCGCAGCCTTTTCTCCACCTTGGCCGGGAGAGACCTGGATTTGCAGAACCCTGTGAGTGGAAGAGAGAACTTAGACAACTATGTCCACGGGAATAAGGTTGGAATCCTGCATGTGTTTGGTTAGATATTTTATCACTGAAGCCGAAGCTGCTAGTTATCAGGTGTGCCAGCAGGTGCCACCTGTGCTGACCACGCAAGACAACGCCAAAGAACAGGTTTCAACGAAACATTAAACACACACTGGACACGGAACATCAGACAGGACTTCAGGCTATTTAACAACTGGAAAGGCTCCTGGGAGGTTTGACATCACCAAGAACCTAGTGAAGAAAGCATAGTTCAGTTCTGGTAAGGTTCGCCTTTACATTACACAGGTATTGGCTATGCAGAGGCTATATGTTTAGTGGGATTCCCTCTTGCTATAATGGAGTCAGGACCAGTTTTATCGGTGGTTCTGGGGGTCGATCCCAGGACCTTGGCTCTGCCTGTTTATTATTACCCTCAGTCCTGTTCGTTTATTTATTTATCATTTTGGAACAGGGTCTCACCTTCACTAAGTTGCCCAGGCTGGGCTCAAAATTGCAATCCTCCTGCCTCAGCCTCTTGGAATACCGGGATTATTTGCAAGCACTACCACATCCAGCTCGTTGCTTGTTTTGTCTTGTCTTGTTTTGATGAGACAAGGCCTTGCTATGTACTTCAGCCTGACCTACAACTCAGAACCCTCTGCTCAGCCTCCCAAGTGCTGGCATTATGAGCAAGGGCTCCTCTGCCAAGTTGGTTACTGACTATTCTCCCTCTCACCTTGGTATCATGCCACACACGCAATGGGAAACCCCCGGCCCCTGCCTGGCAGCCCAGGATTCCTCATCCCAAGGCAGTGGGACCAGGCCAGCGGCCGACGACTGCCTCTCTGGGAGGCTGCACCTGTGACTGCCCAACCCGCATCTCCCAGGATGGCTCACAGGAAGCTGGATAATCCCAGCGAGGACAACTGCTGGGCAGCACAGTCTCCTGTCTGAACTGTGAGACCCTGGGAACACAGCTGACAGGAAGGACCAGTCTACGCAGATTTAGTCAATGACAAGCCTTTGAGCTTTTTCTATTTTTTCTGTGGACTTCTCTGCCAATTTTGGCCTGATATTCGATTAACTGTTAAATGCATTCTACCTGAAGAAAATCAATAGAAGGAAGATACATGACACATGGAGTAATTAAACACACTCATTAACGTGGCTGTTATCATCCAAAGAAGTATGCAACACACTTGGTAACTGTTCAGGGCATGATTTGACTTCCATCTGAGGTCTCGTAGAACACCCTGGAAAGATCCAGGACCTGTCTTCCTGGCTCCCTAGGGTGGGTTCTGGGGGGCAGGCAGAGCTGCATTATCAGCATCACCAGACAAGCGTGCTGACTGGTGAGGTTGGATGCAGCCCAGGGAACCAAATAGTCAAACTCTCCCCAGGTTTTGGGGAACGGCAGTAAAGTCTGAGAAACATGCTCCAGACGATCAAGTCTCGGGACCACTCTTAGAAGCAGAGGGACCCATACACCCTTGTGAGACCTCCCCCACGTCCTAGCTCCCCAACACATGTGCCGGGGCTGGAGACTCGAGGTCTTCCTGTCCCCTGACCTCCCCACCCGCTTCCTCGGCAGTGACCCTGCTCTGTTTATAGCGAGGTCACCTCTCGGATCCACCCAGCTCACCCTGGCTGGGCAGGAAACATCAGGAGACACCTGCCAACAGAGAGAAGCCCTTAATCTTGTTAGGTAGGAACAACCACACATTTCTGAAGTACTCTCAGGGTGGATACAAGTTAATAAAAATACATAATCTTTACAAAGTTTCACCTCGGTAGACTTTAGATCGCCAGCAACTCCTCTCTTCAAAGGTTGGTTCTTTCTTAGGGTCAAAAACTAGAAAGTCTGTCTTGGTGCCACCGAATCTCAGGTATGCAGGAGCCAAGCCTCTGGCCAAAGTCCGAAGCCTGCGAGAACTGTTAACACAAGCAAGGAATTTCCGTCATTTTTCCACAGCAATTCTGCCAAGCATTTTTACTTCTTTTCTCTCAGAGGACCCATTTCTTACACTGAGGACTGTGGAGAGAGGTGGATAAGTTCAAGACATATTTATGCATGGAAAGAAGAGGTCCAGCCCTTGGCTGGAAGCTGAGGGAGACTTAAGGTCACCCTTGGGAAGCACCTTGGGAGTGGCAGCACCGCCTGCTGAGACGAGGGACTGAGGGACGCTGTAGAACGGAGGAGGGGGAAGGGGCGCAGGGGTTCAGTTGTGTAGAATTTGAGACACCAATGGGATACCGACACCGAATTCCCACCAGCCCTTGTCCTTGCTGTCCAGCGCTCAGGAGACCATCTAGGCCGGAGCGAAGACGTCAGTCCTCAGGTGCTGGTGACGCCAGCGATGACAACCCCTAACACCCCTAGAGCTGGCACGAGCAACTTCCCCAGAGGATCCAGTCAGCCAGGCTTCCCTTCGGGTCCTTAGCAGCTGGATATGACAGACGACAGAGGAGAAGCACTTGGGCCTGTGTAGCTAGTGTCTGGCAGCAGCTGACAGTCGGCAAAGAGCCTGGTGCTCTTTGGAAGCGGAGGGAGAACCAGAACCTGGAAAAGGAGCTGTGGCCTCCAAGGTGGCCTGGGTTGGACACCCAAGGACCTTCTGCTCCGCAGGGGTGCAGACTGGATCGCCTGGGACACTCCCCACCACCTGTCCCTGCCTTACACCTGTGTGGCATCTGCCACTGTCACCCACTGTCCTTGGCTCCTCAGTTTCCGACCCACCCAGCCCCAGCCCGACAGCAGGGACTGTGGGCTCTGGCTTTCCACCGTCTCCTGGGGACAGAGACAAGGCCAGCTCACAGCCAGGGCTCAATAAACCCCCAGAAGGGAACGAACCCGGTGGACCGCACAACGAAAGGGCTGGGAGAGGCCGAACCCTGCTTTGCGGCTAACACCGAATTAAAACCCAGTGTTGTGGCTTTTTCCACACAGAGGAAATCACATGCCTCAAAGTTTGGTATAAAGGACCTTTTGTTTCTCTCTTTTGCAGTGAAATGTTTTCGTATTTTGAGTATTGATGCCTCCTGACAAAAACTCGATTTAACACAGATACAAGACTTGCCATAAAAGAGAAACTGATCAGAGATACTGCATTTTGACCAGACACAGGAAAGAGGGAGGGAAATGTACCCCAGCACCACAGTGACTCGGAAACAACACAGGACCGCGGGACGGCAGCTGCAGCCTCTCCAGCTGTGGACGGCCGGGTGTCTGCACTTCCCCTCCCGTGCTCCGCGCTAAGTTGCTTACCGTTGACACAGAAAGCACAGCGGGTTATTTAAATACACTAAATATTAAGTAGCATTGTCCATTTCTGGATTTGGGGACCACCCTGTGGATTCCAAAAGGGGGAATTACTACGTTGGCCTAAGTCGGGGCTGGAATTTTAGCAGGAGGAACAATGGGACAGGGGCTTGGGGCTATTTTCACAAGAGGGGTTTGGGAGATAGGTCGAGAGGCCCAAGTCAGATAGAGAAGCAGCGGAGTGAGGCGAAGCTGTTCAGTGGACGTACTTTAAAAAGCAGTTGTGAGAGCTTACTCTCAGCATGGGGAACTGAGGACAAGGCACTGCGGTTTCGGGGTGGGAGGCCTGGATATAAACTTTCAGAAGTGAAAAGGCTTCTAGAGGTGTGGGGGGAGGGGCGGGCAGCGCCCAGCCTGGCAGTGTGCTGACCAGCAGCTCCCGGGGACAGGCGCCTGGGTGCAGAGTCCTCCAGCTTCCACACTGCAGTGCTCCCACTGCGACCGGTTTCAAGACCACAGTGAGGTGTCCCTGCTGCAGGAGAAGAAATGCACTCATCTCCCAGAGCTCGTGCAAGCCGGCTCCACCGCAGGCCTGGGGTGGCTCTGCAGTCACTTTGGATGATGGTGGGATGTGGGGGTGAAAGGAGAGTGATGACAAGGAGTGGGGAAGAGACCCTCAGGTACTCAGGGCGACCCCTCTAATAAGCACCAGCTGAGTCCACTGGTGCATGGTGAGTTTCATGCACGTGACACAGGCTTTTCCCGAGTCTCAGGACAGCCCGGCGAGATGGGTGTTGCTATGATCCTCACTACGCACACAGAACCTGGAAACGAGTCAGAGACCTCAGCTGCAGCACCTGCATTGAGACCAGAGGGCCGGCGTCTGGGCCGCGTCTCAAAGCTGCCCTCGGGAGCAGGACAACGACCGAAATAGGGCGGGGTGTGCAGCCCGTACTCAAAGGGTGGCAAGGGAAGAGGGGGCCTGCAGAGATGTGCCCCGTGTCAGCACAGAGGACAGGGCAGGGTCACTGCACAAAGCCCTGGGGGCGCAGAGGAAGGCTGGACACCAAGAGCTCAGCCAGGCGTCGGGCCGGGGCTGTTCCCAGCCCTCAGCCTCCTCACCCATCACTGTTTCTGCCGGCAGCAGGCGGATGGAGGTTCTGTCCATCTTTCCAAATCGGCTAGGAAAATGCTCTCTTCACATTGATAATAAACGCTTCTCCAAACACGAAGAGCTATTTTGCCAATGAAGATAGCCGAATCTAATTGCTGCAGGTTTCTAATTAATATTTATCAAGTTGACAAAAGAGATAAACTTTGCTAAAGAAACTGAGCAAATCAGCATGAAAAGCAAGCGGGGCCACGCCCTTAACACTACTGCTGCGCAGCCGCAGCACCGCTGTCCCCGGCGTGCCACGGTTTGCCGCCCGGGCTGTGCTCCATGCCCGGCCTTGCACAGGGAGGCGCGTGTGCGTGTGGAAAGCATCGCTGCGCTCCCCGGAACGGCAGCCACCAGCTGCGAGGGCACTGAGCTTCCCAGCTGCAGTGTGAGCCCGGGCAGCCAAACACCAGGTCTGAAAGAAGAAACACCGGGGAAAATTTTATGTTAATTACACGTTGAAATGGTAATAGTTTGGATCTACTGAGCTTGATAAAACTACTGAAACATTTCAACCATTTCTTTATACCTTTTTAAATGTAGATACTTGAAAACTTGAAATTACGGATGTGCCTAGGGCACGGCGCTCACATTCTACCCTATTTTGCTTCACATTCCTAGGGCCAGGGCCTCTGGGGTTCTGCACAAAGACAAGCTGAGGAAGTAGCTTGGCGAGTTGTGGATTAAGTCTCCCTTTGGGAAGAGAAACTAAAATGACGCTCTTCTTCCATTCTAAACTGTTCGACGGTGGGCACTGAAGTGTTGCATGCTCTCTGTTCTCCCAATACAGATGTAAAAGAGGGTGCGCGTCACCTCGGGGAGCCAGGGCCAGGCCATCTGCCTCGATTCTCTTCCTGTCGGGCACCTCGGAAGACTGAGCTCTGATCCTGCCACCCTCACGCCAAGGCTTCCTTTGACCCATCGGTCACCCGAGTTGTCTCCAGATCACCTTTTTGCTCAGGGCTCTTGTCTATTTCCATCTAAAGGTGAATCGCTTTGCTTTCCTTTGGGTACGGCATCTCCGGGATCAGAGTTGGGTTGTAGACTCAGCTTTCACTCTGCCTGCTGACCGTGGCCAAGTTATCTAGTCTCCCTGGGCTCGGTTTGTTTGCTTTTAAAGTGAAAATCGTAACAGGTCCACAGGGGTCCGAAGCTGTAGCCGGGACTGAGTGCATCTTCGCCCAGGAGGAGCTGTGACCAGGGCCTGGCAGGAGACACAGGCTCAGGGACACTGCTGGTGTTTGGTCCTCGCCTCCCCTAGTACTCCAGTGCGGGGCATCCCGACCCATGCACCTTCACTCTCGGGGACCTGAGGTGACTCCGTCTCACTTTCCTCTGTGGTGCACAGACACCAAGCTTAGTGTAGCCTCCTAATATGGCTGGGCCACCCCACAACTGCGCTGCCCTCCTGGGGAGGTGGATTTCGGCAGTGATTTTGCAGCAAAGTCTTAGGTCAGGAGAGGGAGTTCCTGCCTCTTCTGTCTTAGCTGAGAGCACAGGAGACTAAGACTTGTGGGTGGCCTGGGGAGCAGGTGTGGAGGATGGTGGTCCAGGGGAAGGGACACGAATGACTAGGGGGCAGCCTTGGAGAGAAGCCTGCAGAGGCAGTAAGCCAAAAGGAAAAGCAGAACAGACAAACAAAAAGCCAAGAGACACTAGTCTACTGCCTGCCAAGCTGTCTGGGCTCCTCCGGGCCCTCTGGTCCTTTACAAGCAGATGCAAGTCGGGGGACAGTGCCGAAGCCAGCGCGCGCCTTCGTAGCACTAAAGGCATCGTCCTCCCGGTCCTGTGGACTAGAAGGTCTGTGTGTGCAGGGTGCAGTGCAAGTTCACGCGTGGCAGAGCAATGCGGCCTGGAGATGGCTCTCTTTCCAGGTCAGAGGCCTACACCGCCTGCAGCTGGGGTACCTGGGCCCTCCCATTTCAGTTGATGGACGTCTACTTCATTCCCGGTTTCAGGAAGGCAACCCTCCCCCACCGCCTGGGGTCCCGCGTGACCCAGTCTTCCTCTGACCCCCAACCACCACTAGGTGGGCTTCCTGCCCCTGCCTCCCTCTGGGCGGGAAATTTCTCTCTCCTGCCACAGGGAAGGGACAGGATAAGGATGATCTAAAGACACAGAAAAGTGGCAAATAGTACCAAATATTCACCGTTTCCCAGGAAAAAACAGGCTAAACCCTCAACACTGGGTCATCACCGTGCGAGCACTTAGGACCACACCAGTTCCTCATCAGCACCCAAAGGCACCCTAGGAAGTCGCTCTGCTGGAGGTGGCCGAGCAACCCGTGAGAACCCCGGCCCAGGCCGCCGCACCCAGCGGGACTGGGTGGGGGTCCGACGCCCCGGGGCGTGTGCGTGGGCGGCGGCGCCAGGACGGGCCAGACCGCGGCCGCGCAGGTGCAGCCCCCGCCCGCAGCTCCCCCTTGGGGTCGGTCCCGCTGATGGGCGGGAGCGCGAACCGCCGCGGCTGATAGAGTGGGGCGCGCCTGGCGGCCTCGCCTTGGGGAGCCGCGTTTCCCGGGCTCTGGTGGCCCCGGGTCTCCCTTAACTCATTCTTAGCTTCCCGCCTGAAAGGATGCAAGAAAACCACACTCACTCTCCCTCGACGCGTCTCCCATTCGCTTTTCCCCCAAATCACCCTAATGGTTTAGAGCAGCACATCTGGTCACCTGCGTCTTCGCTGCGCCTTCGGACGCGTGTCCCCCCAACCCAAATCCCCCCGGGGCCCGTGGGCCGGAGCCCGAGGACCCGGCGCACGTCGCCGGGTTAAGTCCTCCCCGAGGAGGCCGCGGCCGGGCCCCGGAACCCTGCTCACCCCAGGAAGCCCAGGAAGCGCGGGTCGGTGGCCAGGTTGGCGTCGATGGTGAAGGACAGGAAGGCGGGGCTCACGGAGCGCAGCGGCCGCGCGGTGGCCAGGTCCAGCGGCGCGGCGGCCCCGCGGGCCGGGAGCAGCAGCAGCAGCAGCAGCGGCGGCGGCGGGGACATCGCGGCCACCTGGATGCCCGCGCTGCGCCTCTGCGCTCCGCGCCCGCCCGTCCTCGCGGCGGCACCCCGTTTCCTGCGGCCCCGCCCCCGGCGGCCGTGACGGTCGCTTACGGAACGGCCGCACCCGGCCGAGGGACGGGGACCGCAGGGGCCCGCCCTGGGAGGAGCCCGGCCCGGCCCTGCCCGCCCCCCTTGGGTCCCCCTGGAGCCTCCCAGCTCTGCGCTCGGAGGTCCCTCAGCTTATCTCGCGTTTGCTTCGAAAGCTCTGACCCGAGCATCACGAAGCTGCACCCAGAGAGTAACCGGCCCTGAAAGTCCCAGACCAACTTCCCGGCAGGCCCATCCAGCGAGCGCAGGCGGTATCTGGGCTCCCACAGCTGACACGGGATGCGGCAGGGCAGTGCTGACTGTCCCTTGAGTTTGGGAGCCAAGTTTCCTGTACACATTTGTCTCCAGCCGTCTCCAAACTTTCCTTTAGTTTTCCTCTGATGCCCCCACTGATATGCGTCACGCTTGTGTCAGGCCAGCACCAGGCTGTGTACCCCTACCCTGAGATGAGCTTGAAGTCGTGTTAGGGTTTAGGTGTAAACACCGCCCCTGCCCCATCTTCGCGTCCAGGGCTAGGGCATCCAGAAGGAGCCTGGGCATCCGGGCTCTGACTTCATCCGGAGGTGTCCCTGGAGTTCGAAGCCTGACCGCATTGTTGAGGGATGATGGGGCTGCAGGAGGTGGGGCTCAGCCCCTGGGCCGCGACCTCAGGAACCCAGCCTGGTCCCCCGGCCCCCTCCTGCCGGCTTCCTCAGCCCATCCTCCCTGGCTGCCCTGCCTCCAGCCGTCTCCCCCTCCTCACCCTTCAGTCAGGATGTTCCCGCCTGAGCACTCTCCCGGGAGTCAGCCAGCCCTGCACCGATCCTTCCAATTCCGTGAGCCAGTTAAACCTTTCCTCCTCCAAGCTGATTTTGTTCAGGTGTGTTGGTCACAGTAGTGCAAGGCTGAGTCACACACCTGGGTTGCCTCCCATTTTCACAGCTCTTCTAAATGCACACTCCCCTCATTTGACATGTGGGACCCTGAGGTCTGGGCAGCCACCTGTGCGCAGGCAGGCAGCATCGGGACTGAAGGTAGCTACCCGCCCCTGGAGGCCGCCCAATGCGCCCTCACGGTGGCATCGCACACTCTGACTGTGAGCTCCTCCGGAGCAGACATATGGCTTCTCCCTTCCTCTCTGCTAGCTGCTGCTCACCCATGGCTCCATGGCTGGCGTTCCCTAGGCATCCAGGGAATGCTCGCTGAGTGAACAAATGACACCCAAATCTTTAAATTTTTCTGCTTCTGCTGCATAAAAGATGCACTGCTTTGAAATGTGTATCTAATTTGCATCAACAACCTTCTATTCTTAAAAGCAAAGTGCACGTTCACTTTGCAACCTGAGCAGGTTGACACCCTACAGTTACAGTGCACGTAATAAAAAATTCATATGTAAACACCACTCTGCCCTGAGAGTATGACCCAGCTGCCAGTGTGGAGGGAGAGAAGCAGGAGGCCGGGCTCTCTTCCTGCCCATGTCGTGACGGGGCTCCTATAACTACCCCAAGCCCCTGCCTCGTTGTCACCTGACGAAAGTCACCCAATATCTTTGGAGTGTTTGGGCAATTGGCAAAGTGGATCCCTGCAAGTCTTCTAAGTGTTCAGCACGCACTCGTGACATCCGGAGGTGTGGGCCGTGGCACTCTTCCATGGAAACCAGGAAGACACAGATGAGGAACCAGAGAGAAGCGCCTTGCTCACGTGGGATCTGTGACCTTGCTCACGTGGGGATCTGTGGCCTGAGGTCAGAAGAGTTCCTGGCTCCCGATGCTAAGTGAGTTGGTCTGAGAAGAGGACTATCTGGGGATGAAGGAGGGACAGACATAGAAACTATCATTTCAGAGACACTTGTAAGTCATCTTACATTTTTATGGCAAGTTTTCACTTACGTGCATCTCGGCTCAGGCCCTTCTCCAAGGGCTTCTTTCCCAGCCCTTGGGCCAGTGTTTCAGTCTCCAAGATCTTCAGTCTGATCATTTGTAAGAATGAAGTGGGGTAAGGATAAATATCTCAAAGTGCAGTTTTTGAAAATTAACTGACTTAGTATGTGTAACACACCTAGCTCCATAAGCAAAGGGAAGCATATGCTCCATAGATGAGAAAATTTTGACTTTTGTGTGGTGGTTTGGGTGTAGGAGGCCCTCAGATCTCACCTGTTGAAGGCCTGGTGTCTGGGCCGTGTTCAGAGGTTGGGCTTTGGGGGGCGGTGATTGGCTCCTGAGGGCACTGATCTTCCCATCAGTTCATTCACTGAGGAGTTCATAATCAGGTAGGCTGTTGGGAGGTGGTGCAGTCTGTAGGAGGCAGGGCCAGGGGAGGAAGCAGGTCACAGGAGGGTGTGCCCTGGAAGGACCTAGCTCGTTCCAAGCCTCCTCCTCAAACTCCGCTTCCTGACTGCCATGAGGCAAGCGGTTTCTCTTGTACACATTCCTGACGCTATGATGTTCTGCTCCACCTCAGGCCCAGAGTATGGGAACCAAGCGACCATGGACTGCAACCTTTGAAGTCATGAGTCCAAGCAAACCTCTCCTCTTTTCACTCATTTTCTCAGGTATTTTATCACAGCAACAAAAAGCTGACAAACACACCTGTTAAGTATGTTTAGACCCAGGTTCTATTCCAAGTTCAGATTTTCTCACTCCATACTCAGATTTGATGAGGCACAAACTAGGTGAGGAAACTGATTTAGGAAAAAAAAAAACTTCAAATGAGTTAGGACATTCATGTGACTCATTTAATAATTATAATGTGGTACCCTTTTGGTGGGGATTTTGGATTGATTGTCAGTAGTAGTATTGGGTTTCTACAGATTCACACAAAGTTTACCTGGTGAGCAACTACAAACATTTGTAAGACAACTGCAGGAAGTTTCCAGAAGATAATAGTCTTTCACTGACCTGTGTGGAAAATTAAGATTTTCCTACTGTAGAAATCTCTTGGAAGGGAAGTTCAGATTTTCAGGCATTTGTGATTAGTGCTAGGTTGTCTAAGTAGTTACATAATGTGTTTTAAATTATTGGGTTACGACTTGCTAAAGCTTAGGCTTCAATTGTTTTTTGACCAAACTATGCTCTGAAATAAGGATGAACGAGAAAGAAATCTTTGCTAGATGTGGGTGAGGGGGTTACTGGTCAGCCCCAGAGCCTGAGGCCTTGTGACCTTTCCCAGACGGAGGAGGTGGAAGGCATCCCTCCCTTGTTTGTGTGCAGGACCAGCTGACTTCACAGAACCCCAAGGCAGAACAACATCGGCCAAGGGCTAAACATGACGCTCCGGGTGTGAAGTTGTTACGGTTCCTTATTAATCATTTACAATTTCTTGAACCCGATCGTGTGATTGCTATATCACCTGGATTTACTAATGAGAATGGGACTTTGTGGACTCCCAGAGCTCTTGTCCTCTTGATATAGCAGCTCGCTGGTCCCCTCTTGCTTGGAAATTTGTCTCTTTCTCTTTTATTCCTTGTCTTACCCCCAGGTTAGTTTGCAGGCTGGCTACCCCTGATGTTGAAAGAAGGAAGCTATTGTCACTTGAGTACATGCTGTTTTTCAAGGTGTTTTCACACATTCACTTTTTGTCAATTCATCCAAATATTTGCTGGTGCTGGCCG
Source organism: Dolichotis patagonum (assembly GCA_004027295.1). Lineage (NCBI taxonomy): Eukaryota > Metazoa > Chordata > Mammalia > Rodentia > Caviidae > Dolichotis > Dolichotis patagonum. Next base: position 46,574 of record PVJX010008147.1, read on the forward strand.
CGTACCAAGCACTGGACAAAGTGACGCATAATTCGAAAGACGTATTTCTCTCGGAGTCTGGAGGAAGGTGGATACTGGGAACCAGCATGTGTCCAGAAGGTGTCAGAGGAAGCAAGAAATGTCCCTAGAATAAGAAATAAGCTCCAGCCACCAGACACAATAGCCAGATTGATCATTACACTGGGCTGGGAGCCTGTTCTAGAGGCCTGGGCAGAAGCGGTGGCCTAAATTTGGACACCTACCTCTGGGGTGATAAAGGCCCTGAAAGACCTACTTGTTTTACTCACACCAAGCAGCCCAGGGTGGACTGAGTGCTACATTATTTATTGCCACCCCCAGGTAAACAGCGTAAATAGTATAGACACAAGCAGAGGACCTTGAATTCCAGCAAATGCATTGAAGATAAGGAAGTGGTTGGGATAGGAGAAAGTATTCCTAGCCTACTGTTTATTTATAGGCTAGACTTCCACTGTGTTGTTTTTTTGTTTGCTTGTTTATCTTTTGAGCTATATAGGTCAGGTTGGCCTTGAACTCAACATATAGCCCAGGCTGGCCTGGAACTCCAGGTGATTCTCCTGCCTCAGTTTCTTGAGCACCGGGATTACAGGTGTGTACCACCACACCTGGCTTCCACTGTGTTCTTTCAGTCAGTTTTGACTCTTTTGAGAAATAAGCATTCTGGGGATGAGTGGTGGAGTACATGTCTAGATCTGGGGTTCAATTCTCAGCGCACAAAACAAAAAGAGAAGAGAAAAGACAAGGAAGGGAAAAATAAGTGTTTTGAAGCAGGCAAAACTTTCTCCAACTTTGCGGATTCCAAATGAGGAGTTTGTTTTTGTTTTGAGACAGAGCTCCCTAAATCTCCCAGAGTGACCTTGAATTTGAGATCCTTTTGCCTCTGCCTCCCAAGTAGCTGAGATTTTAGGCATTTACCACCCTGCTTGGCTTCAACATGAGTGAATGTGGAAGTGGTTTGCACAGGAAACTGTCCTTATGGCAGAACTAGAACCAGGCTAGGTCTGGGGTCCCCAAGGCTGAAACAAAGAACCCAACCCACCCTTTTATAGGTAAGTTTGGAGGCTCGCTGACTCCCATTATGGGAAAAGAACTTTCAGGATGCATCAGTAAAAGGCAAGAGAGAGTTTTATTAGACACAGGCATGGTTGCATTCAGGAGTGTATTACGGGTGGTCAGGAAAATGAGGCTCAATACAGTTGGGAACTGGGGACCTTTTATGTGTTTTGGGAGGTGGAAATCTTCAGAATTTGATAATTGTGTCAACTTGGCAAGTTTAACTGAGAGACTCAGCAGGGACCAGGATCCTTACTTTGTAAGTATCCCGAGCCTGTGCAAGAGGAGGGCACCAAGATTTTGTGAGTGCTACACATGCCCTGGAAGGGAGTGGGGGTGGCCTGTATACAAATAAGGGAGGAAAAGAGGCTTGCTCTTCCCCCTTTTGCTCTGCCTGCTGCCTTGAAATATTGCCCCTGTGCCATGCCACCCTGCCTCAGAGCCAGCTGATTATGGACTGAAACCTCCAGAAACTGTAAGCTAAATAAACCTTTCCTTCCTTCATTTTGGGTGTTGGGTGTTTTGTTCCAGCAATGAGAGAGAAGTAACCCAAACAGTAATCTACGGTCTCAGTCTTGTTTAGTGGGTGAGAGAGGATGGCCGCCCCTCATAAGATGACAGTCCACTCACAGGAAACTCCAGTTTCCAGGTGGAGGGGGGATCTGCTCACGGATGGAAGAGGCCCATCTGCCAAGCAGAGGGACAAAGGAACTGGCAAACCGATTTACAGGTGAGAGAAGCTGGTTAGGGGTCCCAGGTTTCGAGAGAAGAGAAACAGAAAAGAAATGATAAACTGGATGGATGTCCTGAAGCTACAGTTTTTCTTAAAGGTGCAATTTTAAAATTTTATTTATTTATTTATTTTTTTTTTTTTTTTTGTGGTCCTGGGGATCGAACTCATGACCTCGAACTTTCCAGGCAACTGCTTATGCCACTAAGCTAAATCCCCAGCCCAAGTTTCAATTTTAAAAATCTTGTTTGCTTGACTCCTTTCTACCTCGTTTTTATTTCTTTGGTCCTGTCTCAGGACTGGTGACTGAGGCCTGCTCTTCACATCCAGAGTTTGGTCACAGGCTATGCGGGAGGGATCGCTGGACCGGGCAGGCCATTGTTTCTACAACTTGTACGCGAAGCTGGTTTGGGCACTGCTTTGCTGCAGTGTGCCAGCATTCCAAGAGTATGTGCTGAGATTCAGCTGCCATCGTGGCGGTGCCGAGAAGCAGAACCTGTCGGAGGTAACAGCTGCCATTAGTGGGGACGCCAGTGCGGGGTCGCAGGATGGGCTCCTTCTAAGAGAAAGGGTTCGGCCCTCCCTTGCCCTCTGCTTCCGCCTTCCACAGCCGGAGGACTGTGGTCCGAAGGCCTGGGCCTGCTGCTGGCCCTTCCGTCTAAGCCTCCACAACTGGGAGAAATACATTTCCACACACGGTGTACTAGCCAGCCAGATGGGTTCTGTTATAGATGCACAAAATAAGCTACGATAGAATCGATTATGTAATTATGTGAATTACAATTACTTTGAATTGGTATTTGTCATTATTTTATAAAATGAATAGAAAATACAATGTTTTACTGTTCCAAACGTGGCTCCTTAGCTTCTTTTGCAGCAGATGTAAAATCTTTAGGATGCTGACAGAGACAAAGCTTTTGATCCCTTACCCTGATATCTGTGCTCGTCAGCTTTCTGGTACTATAATAAATAGCTGAGCTACAAAGAGGAAAAGCGTCTCAGGTCTCATCTCAGTCTTGGCTTGGGCCTGTGAGGACACCATACCTTACGCTAGAGCACACGATAGGCCCGGTGCACGTCGGGTCGGCATGTAAAGGACACCGGAAACCATCGGGGCCCTGCACGCCGCACTTCCGGGGGCCGAGGCCCTGATGATCTCTCCCCTGTCGCCGCGACGCCCTCTCTGGGAGCGCCTCAGATGCAAACACGCCGACTCCTTCTGACTCAGCTTGACAGGCCGAGAGGCCGGGCAGTTGGTGCAGCACCCTTGTGGGTGCCTCTGTGAGGGTGGGAAGACCACCCCGAAGGTGGGTGGGGTCCCGATGCTCTCTGCTGCCCTGCAGTGAGCAGCTTTGCCCCCGTGTCCCTCTGCCATGTGCAGCCACAGAGCCAGCCAGCCGTGAAACCCCCAGCAAACCTCTCCTTTTTCATGCTGTGCGTCTCGGTTTGTGGCTGCACCCAAAGCGCACGCACCGGAATGCAGCACGTCCGAGCCATGTCTCAGGACCAGCGTGCACTGCGCGGTACTCAGAGCCAGGTAAGCAGATCTGAGATCGGATTTGCCCATCAGGGACGAATTTCTCACCCTCCACCTGATGCTTTTCAGATTTAGACCAGTCACCTGCTTCTGAAGGAAGAACTCGTATTAAACAATCTATTTAAATCTGCTAGAAATAATCTTATTTCGATTGCAACTTCAACAGATAACCTTCGTTTAAAGCGTCCGTGGGGCAACAGACACATGGATTGGGCAGTGAATGACCGTAAACAAAGGCTATTTTTCCAGGATCCTCCTTTGTTTAGAGATGTCTGCTTAAGGGAAACTGATGTGACATTTAGGATTTATGTTACAGTGCCTCCGCGGGAGACAGGACGTGGGCACTTTATGAATGAACCAAGATGGACCCTCAGTGGACAGTTACTGAAGCTGAGTCGGACCTTCTGTGCTGGCTGCGTCAGACCTTATTTTCTAAATGTGGCAACAATATTTTCCATCCTATGTACATTTGTCTATAATTTTCTATCCTCCTGTAGAAAGGGTGGGTCCATGCCTTCCCAGTGTGCCAGGGAGGCTCGTCCGCTTTTCCTGACAGAAACAAATGACTCATGACCTCATGGCCATGTGGTGGAGGGCCATGCAGCCTCTCGATGAGCGGCATGTGTCCTGCATCCAAACCTTCTTTCAGGATGTGCCCCCAGCTACCCAGATCGGTTTACTGAGGCTGGCTTGCCGTGTCAAAGATACGGGGCATTTATTTACCCTATCTATCCATCTATCCACCTATCTATCCATCTATCTATCTGTCATCTGTCATCTTTTGCTTTTCATTTTAAAGCAATGTCTTTGATATATGTTGGTAGAATAATCTTAAACAGTGTGTGAGTGGACATTTTAAGATTGTTTTATTATGAAAGCTGCAAACACAGAAATCGTGTCCCTGAATTGTGGGTAGACATCCATGTCACCACGTCTAGATTCTGCTGGGACTATTTTGCTGTTGCTTTGGGGTGTGTCCACCCAGCAACCTTCCTCCATCCACTCCTCAGTCTATCTTATTCTTTTAACTTGAAAACAGCTCCCGAGTCTCACATTTACTCTTTGAAGTATGTAATTCAGCGCGTCTTCGTGTTTTCGCGAAGTCCTCCAACCGTCACTGCCAGCCAAGGCCGTTTTCGTCCCCCGAAAACACCTCTGGTGCCACAGAGCAGCCGCTCCCCAGCCTCCTCCTAGCTCGGGGGTTCGCCTCTTCTACAGAGTTCCAACGTGCTGCGGCGTAAGAATTAAATTGAGATGAGACAGAACAACGGGGTAAAACGTACGTACATAATCATTCAGTATTTCTGCACACACTGGAGACTCTTCAGGGAAAATGAAGACCCAAGGAAGCCGTTAGGCTCCAAAGTTTACGAACCTTGTATGCGAAGGAGGGTGCATTGGTGGGGGTGGGGCAAGACAGCCTGAGTCCTCAGGGACTGGGCTGCCTGCCCCCTGGTGTGCACGGGGAGGGTGCCTTCTCATGGGAAATCTGCTTCTAGATAGACAGGTGAGGGCAAAAAGCCTGCTGCTTTGTAAGTGCCTTCAGCTCAAAATACTCAGCATGCAGAAATGCAGAAATGACATATTTAAATGGGCTATGGCTGCCAATTCTGTAATCCCAGCACTCTGGGAGGCAGAGGCAGGAGGATCGAAAGTTCAAGTCCAGCCTGCACAATTTAGCAAGACCAGATCTCAAAATAAAAAATAAAAAATAAAAAGGCTGAGAATACAGCTTGGCGTGAAGGGCCCGAGTTTAACCCCACTACTCCCTCCCCCAAAAGAAGATATTTCGGGTGACACACCCTGAACCCCTTGCCTCTCCTGGTTGCCGTCTTGAGTTGCGTTTCTTTCTGACATCGAGTGTCAAACATCTTCTCGTGAACTTACTGGGCATTTGCATGTCTTCTTCTGGAGAAATGCTGGTTTAAACCTGTTGCCTACTGTCTGATTGGCTGACTTACGTCTCACCCTGTAAGTTACAGGCATTAGTTTATTCTTTTGGGGGTTCTGGGAATAAAACTCAGGTCACCACACTTGCCAGGCGGGCACCACACTGCTGTGCTAAACCCCCAGCCCTTCGCTTATTCCTAAGGACGTCAGGATCCATATTACCAAGCAGAGGTCACCGTTTGCTCATGATTATCTTCTTTTTAGGTAAAATTTACGAACAGTGAATTACACAAACCTTAAAGCGCTGGGTAAGTTTTGACAAATATATCAGTCAGTTGTCTGTCATTCCAGAAAGTTCCTTCATGCTCCTTTCCAGGAAGCACCAGTGCTGACTTCACCCACCGTGAATTAGTTCAGCCTCCTCTAGAATTTAAGACACAAGAATCATACAGCACCTTCTCTTGTGTAAAGCCCTTGACTAGGTTTTTGACATTAATTCCAGTTGTATCAGAGCCCATTTCCCCCACCAAGTAGTCTCCATTGTATGAATAGACTGTTGATTCATTTCCTCTTAGTGGGCATTTGAGGTTGTTGCCAAAATTGGCTGCCGTGAATAGAGCTACTGCTCTAGTATGCTTATCTCAGTTGTTTTGCGGATCAGTATTTTCAGTTCTCTCTGGGAAATGGTCTGAAGCAGAGTGACCGGGTCACAATGGCCTAGGAAATGGCCAAGATATTCCCTAAAGTGGTCAGGCCATTTTTAGTGTTGTCACTTTTAAAAATATTATCCACTCTGTCGGGCGTGTAATCCTGTCTCAGTGTGGTTCCAGTTTTAATTTATCTGATGACTAATGACTGTTTTGTGCACTTATTTGCCATTTGAATGTGCTTCTTTAGGAAGTGACTGTTGAAAACCTTTTCATTGGATAGCATTTTAACACGTGTGAAAGGGTTGTGTGTGTCCTTGGAGATAGAAAAAAGAGCAAAAAGGCAAAGGGGGAGAGGAATAAGACCGAATTCTGTGAAATCAGGTATGAGGGGTGATAAAAATATGGTGAGTATTTATTTGTTTAAAATTATTACAGCAAAAGATATATTGCCATTAATTCCCCTTTCTCCTTTTTAAGACACTTATCATTGTTTCTGAAGCAGCTCTTAAAGTCCGTTTTCATGAGTGTCTTTACAAGTTGTGACAAAAAATACAGAGATGAGCCAGGCATGGTGGCCCATGCCTGTAATCCCAGCACTCAGGAGACTGAGGCAGGGGGGATCACTGTGAATCCGAGGCCAGCGTGGGCTATAGAGTAAGGTCAAGGCCAGCCTGAACTGCACAGGGAGACCCTGTCTCCAAAAGACAAAAAAATACACACACACACACACACACACACACACACACACAGAGAGAGAGAGAGAGAGAGAGAGAGAGAGAGAGAGAGAGATATGCTGCTACTAATGCCATCCAGTGGAAAGACAGTCTCCTAAAAACATGCTGCTGTGTCCTTATCCACCTTATCCACTGGATTTGGCACCGTGCGACTTCTGGCTCTTCCCCGAAGTCAGAATGACCTTGAAAGGGAGACATTTTGCACCCATTCAGGACACTGAGGCAGCCACGGCAATACAACTAAAGACCCTCAGGAAAGAGGACCCCACAGCTGCTGCAGAGAGTGGCAGGGATGGTGGGAGAAGTGAGTTCAAGGGAGGGGCAGGATTCTGCGGAGGATTAAAGGCGCCATATCTCTTACTATAATCATTTCTAAAAATCTAAATGCACAGTATTTTTCTGTTATACCTCCTATGTAAATCTCTGAAGAGCCAAAGAAATGTGAAACACTTGGCACGATGGACCAGTCTGGTGGGTGTCAAAGCTCTATAATTTGATTTATAATTAGGTTCTGATACGACTCATGTCCAGGAAGGTGGGCTACAGTGACCATGGCCACATTTATGCCTGTCGTGGGCCCAGGGTGCTCTTGCCTTTGTGGGGAAAGTGTCAGACAACCTATCTTAGCATGGCCTGGTATACAGATGTGTGGACCCTGAACTGGATTTGCTATTATGTGCTGCTATATTATAATATTATCATTACCTTCAATTTCTCGTCTGATACTTAAAGAAACTGATACTTAAAGAAGCTGATATTTAAAGATATTTAAAATTAAAACATATTTGAGGCCACGTGAAAGGAGTGTGGCTCCAGGCTCGGTGCCATCTGCATAACGGAGAAGTCTGCCCTGGACGAGGCGGTGCCCTCCTTCAGTTACGGCCTGGAGAACTCTCAGCATGGTGAATGGAGCTTGAAGTCAGCAAGCGTTGGGATGAAAACAGTCCTGAAGGCCTGCGGTCCAGGTCCGCAGCTGTGGCCTCAGCCTTCCACCGCTCTGTGGTCCTCACACGCTTGCCAGCCAGAGTGCCCCACGATGCCAGCTTTCCCTGGGAGGCGGCGCCCTCGGCCTCGCAGGGACAGGAGAGTCACGAGGACACTTCGGGGTGAGAGGGCTGCACACGTGTCAGAGAGCTGGGCCGATGGCAGTGCTGCTGCAGCCTTATAACTCCCGATTAAGTAGGCATTTTAAGTTGAATAGATGATACAAGTTTAACTTTTCACCTACCCAAGAATAGGAGAAGGCCCTTTTTGTGAAGCTTGAAAGGAAGATGAAGTGTGTTCAGTGTATTACTATAGCTGCAAATATTTAAGGGTATGTACTTAGGTTAACAGTCACTTTTTAAATAAGTGTGGAAATCATCTAGGTTTGTAAGTAAAGATGTTTTTAGAACTATGACTGTCTTTTTAAAGCTTAAGAAATAATTAGGTTTTGAATAATTTAAATGATAATTTTAAGGTGAAAATAACTTTTGGCTCTGGGCGATAAAAACCACTTATGAGGACACAGAAAATCCTTCCCTGGCAGTGCACAGGCCGGGGCGGGCAGTCGGCCGTGGAGAGGCAGAGAGGAGACGGGCTCCTCCAGACGGGGCTCCGGGACCAGGCCACGAGGACCCCAAGCCTCCTGCCCAGGGCCTGCATTTGCCGTTTTTGGTCTCAGTCCCAAGACTAACTCAGCTTGAGCTCTGACATCATGGCAGACTCCTGCGGTGGCCTTGCCGGGGCGCTGAGGCTCCTTTCTCTGACACCCGCCGCTCACCCCCAGCGTCTGCCCTCCCACGAGGCTTCCCTCGCCCGGACTCCTGTTGGCACTATTTTTCTGGCTGTGTGCTACTCCCTGGGTGCACAGCAGGGCTTTGGTAGCAGTATCAGTTGGCAGTCACTGGGCTCCTCTTCAGTCTACTTGACCGGACTAAGATTCCTGAAGTGCCCTGGGGGCCAGGTGAAGGGTCCCCCTTTCCACCCCACCAGGCTGCCTGATGTGCACCCCCAGCACGCGCCCCAGCCACGCCTGGAACTCCATTAACACTGATCTCATTAATCAGGCTTCTGGCTGTTTGCCAACTGTTCCCGGAGTGGCCCTGTCCTATTGCTTGGGTAAGGGGGACACTCGAGGCCCTGGGCTGGCTCGGGCTACTCGGGTTGCTCTGGGAGGACACACACTCATACGTAGAGCAGCGCTCTTCCAGTGTGGAGATTCTGATCCTACCTTATGCAGTGAGTTTTACGGTTGCTCGACTTTCCCGCGGAAGGTACAAAGCCTGTTCCCCGGATGTTGTCACCCCCAGTGATACAGGGAAAGCACTCAGCCTAGTAGATGTCAGGCAAAAGTTGGTGTTCTCTAAAATTGAAGAATGAACTTTAGGAACAAGGGAAGAGCAGAATATGTTTACTGAGAGAAAGAAAGCTTCTGTCTGAGAGACACAGAAGGGGTCCCTAGTGGGTTGCCCAAGACTGTTTTCTAGGGACTTTTATCGAGCAAAACCACAAAGTGAGGCAGAACTAAGGTTGGGAAAACATGGGAACTCGCAGGGTGGGCACGAGCCACAGAACTGTGGCTGACCAATAAAAATTTTTTTGAGACAAGGTCTCACTATGCAGTTCAGGCTGGCGTTGAACTCACTTTGTAACCCAGGATGGCCCCAAACTCACAGTGATCCTCTTGCCTCAGCCTCCCGAGTGCTGGGATTACAGGCTCGGGCCACCACACCGAGCTCAACCAATAGAATTAATTGCTCAGGTAAAATTGATTAAATCGGGGACAAATGGGGAAGTGAGTCACAGAGCAAGGCTAGGCATGCTTAGAGATCAGTGACTCTTCCTATAGGGGTTGGGATGGTGACTCCTGGCTTCCTTGGGGTGATAGAGACCTATTTAGAATATCAGTCCCTGATGCTTATCCTTAGGAAATATGTGGGTACATTTGATCCTTCGTCTTGAGGTTTGGAACACAGCAGAGGTGTCTGTCCCCCAGCCACACACACACACACACACACACACACACACACACACACACACACACAGCTGCGGGCTTCTGCTCTGGCTCCTTCGAGGGCCCAACCCTGTCTGACTGCCTAGAATATTTCTACCTGACTCACTGCCTGCAGCACCACTACACATGTCTGCTGCTACCCAGGCCTCCTGGAGCGGCTCTGCCGTCTGCCAAGGGGGGATTCTTTGCAGTCAGTTTGTACCATCTGAGCTCATGGCCACCGCGTGATAACTGTGACTTAGTGCCAGCTGCCCCCTGTAGGAGGGTGACTTTGAGACCCAGGAAAGTCCAAAGATGGGTGGCGGGGGGTGTGTTCCTAGGCTGCCGTGGGGGCAGCTCCAGTCCCTAGGAGCCTGGTGACACACAGCCCAACCTGGGGTCTGTGAGGTACAGCAAAGCCTCTGTTCCATCCTGATGGCTCTGCCTGATTTTCTCATACCTTAACCCAAACAACCTTGTCAGAAGTAAAGACCACTGACTGAGTACTAGTCACAGAATTGGAATCTTTAAAATTAAATATATATAAAAAATATATATATACTTATATAACATGTAATACATATCCTACTCTATATGTTATATATATAATATGTGCATAATGAGAAGAACATGGCCAGTTGTATTAGGTGCCGGTGTATTAGGGCTCCCGTTCCCAGCTTACAGCAAATCTCAGCATGCAGGGATTTAGTTCACACTACAATACCAAACTGAGCAGGCAGACATGGCAGGTTGCAATTTTCCTTGATTATCTCAGAAGCTTTACTTTCCAGTGGAGTCTAACTCCCAGCTCCATAGCTCAGTCTGGATCTTTAACAGATGCCCACTGAGCATCCTGTGGACTGTGCTAACACAGCCATCCAAAGGGAGGAAGAGTGTGGCTTCCAGAGGGCGAGTCCAGCACAATATAGTGCGTCACAGTCGTGTTCCCCGAAAATTCGTGGGTTGAACCCTAACACTCCATGCCATGGTGTTAGGAGAGGGGGACGTGGGGAGTGACAGGGCAGAGCCCTCCTGAGTGACATTTGTGCTTGTGTGAGAGGGACCCACAGAGCTCTTTCACTCCTCCTGCTGCATAAGGACATAGGGAGACATGGTCACCTATGAACGGGGCGTGGGTCCTCGCCAGATACGGAACTTCTGGGCACTTAGATCTCAGTCCAGCCTCCAGGGCTGGGAGAAAGAATCGCTTGTCGTTTATAAGTTTCTGGGTCTGTGGTGCTTGTGATAGCCGCCTGAATGCCTGAAAAAGTCAGTCAATTAGAGGTAGGCTCCTTCCTGTATGGGAAGGTGGGAATGATCACTCTCATTGAGAAGGAAGGTGCTTTCTTGAAGTTTGAGCTAAAAGAAAAGCACTTCCAAAAGAGAAATACTACCAGGTGTGGTGGCACTTGGGAGGCTGAGACAGGAAGATCTGCATGAGTTTGTGGCCAGCCTGGGCTACATAGTGAGACTCCGTCTCAAAAAACAATAAAGAAAGAAAGAAAAGGGGAGAGGCAAGGAGAGAAGAAAAGAGAAAAGAAAAGAAAAGAAAGACAGTGGAAGGATGGAGACCGGGTTGCAAGCCACACTAACTACGGTTCTATATCTTGCTTATGGGAACCTTCTCCTGAGCTAGTTTTCCTGTTTATTTTCACAACTAGACAAAGGGACACCGAAAGAGGCTCACAAGGGCAGACCACTCGGGATGCTGTTGGGAGAAACTCCCTTGTTTTAGGCAGGAAGGAATTTTTATGGAGGTAATAAGCACTCGGAGGATTGCTGATGACTCTGGAATGATTCTCCAGACCAGATGGCGGAACGGGCCCCCAGGAACCTGGGCCGGAGCCGCACACACTGATGTCAGGGACACCTCTGTGACCTGGGCCAGGACTGGCTGCCTCCTGACACCACAGAGCCGAGGACATCTGGAACCCTGCGTGAGACGACGCCAGTGATCCACACCTCCTTGGCCACAGGAAGCCGTCCCAGGAAGGATGCCTCCTCCTCTCTCCGCCTGCAAAACAACTGCAAAGACCACAATAAGCGCTCACTTCCGTGTGCTCTGTACCGAGCTGAGCCTTCTCCATAGTTAGCCCCTCAGATCTGTAAACTCCTGTGAGGCGGATGCTGTGTCGTCCCATCTCACAGACGAGAAAACTGAGGCAAAGCAAGACAGCATAAGAGTATCACAGACAGCTAAGTGAGGCGGGAATATCCCAGCAGGCAGGGCTGGGCACTTGACAGAGAATCAGGACAAAAGGTGAAAACAGGACAACTGAGGTGCCTCAGTCAGGAGCCAGAACTCAAGATACCAACAGAGGGACTAGGCCTGCATACCCCCAAGGGCGAGATCAGTGAGGACACCCGGTCTAGACTGGCATCCTCACCCAGTGGGCAGCCAAGGCCCCAGGTCCCTCTCCTCCCTGAGAAGTTCTGTGTTCGTCCATGCCCATTGGCTAAGTGACCTGCTTCCCCCGGGTCGGTTTGCCTGAGCTGCTATGGCTATAATCACACTGGTTGATCATAGCTGTACCCATGTTGTACCTGCATGGCAGAGCTCCATAAAACTTCCCCTGAGAAGTGACACTGGGTGTCCCCACCCGCCCCTCTCAGGCAGGAACTTTCTATCCCTTGGTAAAGATTTCCTGCTCTTAACCTCCACTGTGTCTAGAATTCATTCTTCAGAATGAAGAATGTGAGCTCGGTGTGGCGAGCACCTGGCAGGTCAGGAGCTAGAATACTTCCCTTACGTCGTACCTGGAGGTCCCGCCACCCTCCCTGTACCAAAGTCCCAGGTGAAAAGTGCAGCAGAGGCGTGCGTGCATCTCCTCCAGGCAGAGGAGGTCACAGCTGGAGCCCAGCTGCAAGGAATTCTGGGAGTTGGTTTTCCTAACTCTGCAGTTCTCAGGGACACGCAGAAGGCAGTTAGCCCTGTGTCACAGGCCAGGCATGAGGATAGCAAAAATGTCACAGCCACCCTCAGTGGTCACTGTGTCCAATCTGTCATCTGTTGGTCTGAGATTAGCGCACCACAGAACCCTATCAGAGCAGCACAGATGGGGCGAGATTGTAGCCACGGCCCGTTCCTCAGTGAGTAAGTCTGAACTTATTTGGTGTCTGTCTTCTATTCTGTAGATGCAAAATTATGAACTTAAATTTCATGTTTGTTGTCTCAAATTTACTCATTTTTAGCAAGTTATAGTACCTTCTCTTTAAAAACAGAGAAACCCAACTGATGCGAATTTGGTTGGGCCTGGTGGTGCATGCCTATGTGTCAGCGTTCTGGGAGGCTGAGGTAGGAAGATCACAAGCTTGAGCCTGGACAACTTAATGACTTGGTGAAACCTTGTCTCAGAATTTAAATTTTTAAAAAAGAGTTGGGGATGTAGCTCAGTGTGAAGCCCCTGGAATCAATCAATTCTCAGGACCAAACAAAACAAAATAAAGCAGAGAAAAAAAAGACAAAAACAAAACAAAAAGGACTGGAGATTTAGCTCAGCAACATAAGCGCCTGCCATGCAAGCACACGGTTGTGAGTTTGATCCCCAGTACCTATAAAAAATAAACAAAAACAAGACAGAAAGACCCTCAATGGCTAGCTATGGCTTCCCTTCATGTTTCAGGCCCAAATTCAACTGTCTCCTTTTCTGATAAAAATTGGACCTCTGGCTTTGAATATTGTCATTTATTCATCATGTTCTCTTCTGCGAAATATCTGTTTACCTCAATATTCATTTGCTAGGGCTGCCACAGTACGGTAGGCAGAGTAGCTTAAAACTGTCCCTGTGCTGGAACCTGCAACCCTAAGACCAAAGTGACTGCAGGGTTTTCTGAGTTTCTCTGAGGCCTCTCCCCTGGGCTCGTAAGTGGCCTTCCTGTCTACCGGGGGGCTGACTAGATCTCCAGATACCTGATGGAGGAATGGCAGGAAATAAACAAACAAACAAACAGACAAACAAAGACGAACTCTTTTTGGTGTAAGGGAGACCAGGACCATGTCATCTCCGGGACGCCTGATCTCTGCAGGTTGCCAGTTTTTACTAGAAGCTGGGGGAGGGGTGGGTCACGAGCTCCTCCTGGAACAGCAGCTGTGGCAGGAGTGGGACAATAAAATGAGGGTCAGGTTTAGCATTTTGGAAGGAACAAGATAAAGCCCTTCTCCTGGATGCCTGCAGTTTGTACACAGATGCTATCTTGTCTCCAGAGGCCGTGAATCTGAGCTTTCCCAACATAGCCAAGAGCACACAGCTATCTGCAAACTCTCTGGTCCCTTCAGGCGGGTCACATCAGCCTCAGACCAAGGGACCACAGTCACGTCGCCTGGTCCCCTGGTTCCCGACACTCGTCCCCGGGTCCCCACAGGGTGTCTATGTCCCAATCTCCTCTTCTTACAAAGACACCGATCGGGCTGGCTCAGGGCCCATGCTGAGGTCTTCGTCTTGGCTTCATTACCCTTTGAGGCCCCCATCTGCAGTCGGGCACATCTGCAGGCACTTAGAGTAAGGACTTCAAAACAGGAATGTGTTCTGGGAGCTGGGAGGGAGCACAGTTCAGCCCGTGACAGTGGTTCTCTGCCCACTCAGCTATTGTACGCCCAGCGTCTTTCCGTACGAATTCTCACCGGCAGTGCTTCTGAAGACAGGATCTCCCTGCGCTGCCCAGGTTGGCCTTGACCTGACCTCAGGCCATCCTGCCTCCGCCTCTGGACTAGCTTGGACTGCAGCACAGGTAGCCATACCCAGCTTACATAAGCAATTCTGATAAAGCCTTCGACTGCCATATTTGCTGCTGAAGGAGGGCAAAACCTGCCCCCCAAATATACCAGTCCAGCAAGCTAACTGTTCTGAGGTGAAGGCAGCTACTAAGCGCAGGGGCTGTGAGAACCCTGTGGTGCTCCTTCCTGGAAGCAGAAGCTGAAATTCTCTGCTCGAAGGAAAGCAGCATTCACTCCACGAGAGTGGACAGGGCCGAGGACAGTGCAGAGTGGACTCCTCCCGGCCGCTCCTGTCCCCCCTCTTGCACATGCTCGGGACTTTCTCTCTGTCCAGCTCCACCTGTGCCGTGCGTCCTCACCGCCTTCTCAGGGCCCCAGCGCTGCGTGGCTCTGTCCACACCCGTTCAATCCTCAGGTGTGGTCAAAAGCCCAAGGGGGGTCATGTTGGAACTTGGGGCGCTGGGAAAGAAAGCAACCCGCTCGATCGCCGTTCCGGTGGGCAGTTTGAGCCTACCGACGTGCGGGCTGAGAATCAAACATCCCATCCCCAGCCCACCCCGTCCCGTTAGCAAGTGGGAGCCAGAGGTCTGAGCATCTCCTGGGAGGTTGACCATATGCAATATAGCAAACAAGGGGGATTTCCTTCTACCATCTCTTTGAAGGCAAATATTGTTATCACTGTTTTGCTTTGTTCTGATTAATGGTATTGCTCTATTCAATGTTCTGTTTTGATAAGTTCTATAATTTCCTTTGATTTTGCTTGACTTGATTGAAAGGACAACTATTGTAACGATAACAACATATACTATGGTACCTATCACTGTTATCCCGGTAACCTGCTGTGAAGTTCTGTACCAATTTCACTGCACTGTCCCAATTGGCTGTGTTCCGTCTTGTTCTGTTGTGTTTTACTACCTTCAAAAAAAAAAAAAAAAAAAAGCCCAAGGGGGTGGAGAGGAGGCTTTGCCTCCTCTGTGCTGCACTGTTTTCTAGATCTAACTATACTTTTACGTGCAGGAGCTAAGTAGTTTTACGTAGTTGTTCAGTATACACTTATGTTTTGGATTACCATTTTGCGTTTTTTCATCCTTAAGAATCTTGACCTTATTTTGGAATTATTCAGGTCAGACCTTACACAGTTTTGAAGCTGAGGCAGGAGGATCACTGCAAGTGCAAGGCCAGCGTAGGCCGCATAGTGAGTTCAAGGCTAGCCTGGACTACATGGTGAGCCCGTCTCAAAAAACAAAAACAAATAACAAAAACAACAATTTGTATGGTTTTGACTTTTCTAAGTTTTAACCGATTATTCCAACATCACCTCCTGAGTATACTTTTTCTCCTCACCTAAGGTGTGATAGGACGTCCTTTATAAAATGATACTCCAGCCAGGGATTTAGCTCAGTGGCGTAAGCGCCTGCCTGACAAGCACGAGGTCATGAATTCAATTCCTGGTACCAAAAAAAATAAAATAATAAAATAAAATGATATTCTTACATAACTCTTTGTTGTTTTGCACCCAAAGATTAGCATTGGAAGAGAGAAAGCCCTTCACCCTCTGAGGAGGGAGGAGAGGGAAGTGTGCATGCGTGTGTGTGTGTGTGTGTGTGTGTGGAGAGGAATGCGCAGAAACAGAGGCGCCCCCGCCTGGCCGTCACAGTGTCCTCCTCCTTACTGTGGGCCAGGAACTAAGAGGGTGGCCAGGGCTGGGCCATGTAGTTAGGTCCCCCGTCTGATACTTGGGATTTGGAGTCTGGAGAAAGGGACACCGAGCCATTGCTCACTGTGACCACCTCGACGGTACTGAGCAGTGCCCACCGTCACCAGTCCCTCCCAGCTGTCCCAGCTACACCTCGACCTCATCCACACCCTCCTCCTGAGTCCTCCAGTGCTGCCTTTGGTCCTAGGTGTCCACGTGTGGCTGGCAGCATGGTTCCTTGATGTCCTATAAGGACAGAGTCGCTCCCAGGTCTTTGTCACCAAGGGCCCCGTGGACACTGAGGGCTGAGCTTTGGAACTTGGTGTGTGGTTTCCTCTCAGCCTGGTAAACTTCGTGGCCTTGGACAGCAGAGGTAAGCAGTCCAATACCCCATCTCTTACTTTCTAAAATAATGATAGTACAAAACTTACAGAGTTGTCAGACTCCAACAAAATAAGTATAAAATAGCCTCAATAATGTCTTCACTTTCGTAAGATCTTGATAAAGAACTGACTCTTATTGACGGCTTCTGTGAGTATAATCTCATGTAACTTCACATTGAGGCAGGGCAGAGATGCCCATTTTCCAGGTTTGGAACCTGAGGTTCAGAGGGGCAAAAGGACACCCTTGGGCTCACACAGGAGTGAGAGAGTGTGGGGCATAAACCCAAGTTTCCTGCCTCAGCGTCCCATTCCTCCAGAGCCCTGGCTGAGGGCACGCGGACGGGTGAGCATTTCCTTGTGTGTTCAGGGTGACCTCGAGGGAAAGGTAACTGGGGTAGGGAACTGGAACCTATGACCGGAAGGACGGCTTTGAACCCACGATTTTAGCGAGCAGAAGGAGAGTGAGGGTGTCTGCTGGATGTGAGCAAGTGACAGAGGCAGAGAGCACTCAACAGGCCTGAGGGGAGGCAGCCAAGCGTATGGTTTAATTGCTGGGTGCAGACGGAGGGTAAAAAGGCCTCCCGTGGGGGGCAAAGGGAAGCAGCTCCTTCACAGAGCTTAAGGAAGGCAAGGATGCTAGGTGAGAGCTCAGGGGTCACAGTTCCCTAAGTGTTTGGTGCCCGGAGGCCGAAGTCCTGGGGGAGGGGGTCGGTGTAAGCACAGAGATGTTCCCAGAGGTCCTGGCACTTGGAAGACTCCAGGCCCCTGTGACCTCTTTTGACCACACCCTGGGTTTGCTGAGGGCAACGGCGCTGCTTGTGCTTTCTCTGAGAACGCCACTGCTGACACATGCTGAGTGCGGGGAGTCATGCCCGAATCAGCCTGACAGGAACCTCCAGCCTGGAGGGGGAACAGAGGGCTGGGCAGGGGCTGGAGAGGACGGGAATTCGCATCTTCGAGCACCTGGAGGCCAGAGGAGCATGAGTCAGAGGAAGGCCAGAGGAAGCAAGAGTCAGGCCTCCAGAGGGCTCCAAGGGGACAAGGGCGGAGACTGGGCCGTCGGTGTGGCTGTAGCAATGTCACCAGGACTCGGAGGCACCACAGTGGCTCCCAGGCTGCTCACCCAGACTTGTCCGTGTCCTCAGACCGAGAGCTTTAAACTTTTATTCGTCCACATTTGCAGTGCATAAGGATTAGCTCCCTGTGAGGAGCTGATGCATGCATGTCACCCCAAGGATTAGCTCCCCGTGAGGAGCTGATGCATGCATGTCAGCCCTTCTCCTGCTCCTCTTCCCGCTCTACCATCTCCAGGGCTCCTGCGCTTTCTCAGGGATCTGTCTTCTTATTACATGCATCTGTCTTCTATTTTGCATTTTACATTATTTCTGCTTTGGGTTTGTCATGTAAAAGAAGCTGTGTATATTTGTGCTTGTACTTCTGATTTATTCACCTAGCATTAGGGTTTCAAAGTGTGCCCATATTCCCACAGATGACTCGTTTGTCTTTCCTTCTGGTGGAGTTGCATTCCACTGTGTAAATACCTCATTTCCTTTATCCTTTCTTCTGCTGACGCATTCATAGACCCCTTCCAATAACCCCTTAGTTATTATAAGGTGTGCTGCTGTGAACAGGGGTGTGCACATATCACTAATAGGACGTCTTCGACTCTTTGGGGAAGATTTGTGAAGGGGAGTAAATCGCATTTCCTTTCTACTGATTTCCAAGATGCTTGTATTAGTTTATATTCCCTCCTTCTTCCTTGTATATTATCAGATTCTAGTTTTATAACTAGAAATCTACGGCAAAAGAAACCATAGAAATCTTGTAAACAGATAGCGATTAAGTAATACATTCTTGGAGCCAGGCGTGGTGGCTCAAGCCTGTAATCCCAGCACTCTGGAGGCTGAGGCAGGAGGATTACTGTGAGATCGAGACCAGCCTGGGCTTCAAAGAGACCTCAAAGCCAGCCTGAAATGTATAGTGAGACCTTGTCTCAAAAAGACAAAACAATAATAATACGCTCTTTAGTAATTAATGGAAGACATTAGACCGCCCTTAGCGTCAAATGATAATGCCAGTACCTAGTACAGGGGCTGAGGGTTTAGCTCAGCAGCACAAGCGCCTGCCTAGCAAGCACGAGGTCATGAGTTTGATCCCTGGTACAAAAAAACAAACAAACAAAAGTCACAAGCAGATAATGCCGGTACGACGTATGGGAACCTATGGGACACAATGAAAGCAGTCCTAAGAAAGACTGTTGCTGTGAGCACCCACATCAGAAAAATAGAATAAGCCCAAATAAAGAGGCTAGATCCATGTCAGGGACCTAGAAAAACAAGAACAACCCGAACCTAAAATTAGTGCAAAGAAGGAAATTACAAGGATAAGAAAGGAAATGAACGAAATTGAGGCTAAAATAGAATTAATCAAAGAGCTAGCTTTTCAAAGGAATTAACAAAAATAGATAAACCCCCACCCCAGCTTAGCAAAAGAAGGAAAGAAAAGATCCAAATTGATGCAATTAGAAATGAGAAAGGGGAAATCACAATGGACACTGCTACAATTTAAAAGACCATCAGTAACTACTTCAAAAGCCTGTACTCAAATAAAATGAAGAATCTAGAAGAGATGGGCAGATTCCTAGACACATATGAACCACCAGAGCAGAACCAAATTAGCAAATGTTATGAAGCATTTGCGTCATTCACAAAAGTAGATGTAAATAAATGGAATCGCATGAATGGTGTCATTCACTAAGTGTACTGTATTATGCTTTCCACTGATTACCACTGATCCTTCAGATGGTTGTGTTCCCAGAAATGGAAGAATGTAATTTCTAAAATCACCTCATAAAGATGAAGGCAACTGCTGATTTTTAGAATATTTTTTATTGATCCCTGGTGGAAAATGAATAGCTTTGCTGATATATGAAATTGCACACTCAAAACACACACACACACACACACACACACACACAAATCCAGGGACACAAGTAATGTTGCTACGGCAACCAGAAGCACCCAAAAAAACGACACCCAGGATTTGGAGGCAGTGGTGAGCTTTCCTTCACACCCATGGGCCTGGCCTGGCCTGCCCTCTGGTGATCTGGGGTTTTTATAGGATTTTGCAAGCATGAAGTGTAGAATCAGAACTGTAGATTTTTGACAGGGTAGGGCAGGTCCTGTGACTTTCAGGAAAGGCGGGCTGAACAGGAAACAGAAAGAGCCCAAGGGGCCTGGGATTTAGCTCAGTAAGCACCTACCTGGCAAGTGCAAGGTCGTGAGTTTGAACCCTGGTACCAAAAAAAAAAAAAAAAAAAAAAAAAAAGCCCAAGATGTCGGAGGGCTGGAGAACTGCAGTGAGTAGAGGGCATCAGCCAACAAGTGAGGACCGTAGTACACAGGGCAGCTTGGACACATGAAATAGAGTAAAGAGACTTTGCTATAATGTCGGTCTGCTTTTCTTTTTAAATTTTTTTATTTTAAAGAGAATAAAACAAAAGAGGGCAGTACAGAGCAGATCAGAACAGGACAACATAGGCAACACAGTACTTTACATTAAGACAACTGGACATCAACAGTAGCTAACACCATATCACTTACTCTGCTATAGTTGAGCATAGTTTCAAATACAACAATATCAAACATAACACAATAGTATAAAGCCATGCAAAGAGTGAAAGAATTACAGGGCTTTCTGAACCGAATAACAGAAAATGATCAATGGGTACTATAATATCTCATTTTCGATAGAAAAATTTTGTTTAAACTATCACACATATTCAAATCCCAATAAGACACAATGTGATAGATAGAACCAACGGTAGTAGAACAATAGAAGCATGGTAGGACTTCTAAGAAGGATGATATTAAATCAGCAATAGCTGTCATAATGTTTTGTTTTCTTCAAAACAGCTGTTCATATCATCATGCATGATATAGTCAAACAAAACAGAATAAAACCATTCCAACTAATGATTGAAAACATTGAAAGGCTTCAAAGCTATGAGATGGGGACTCATGCTTACCATAAAGTCTTATATACTCTTATCAACTCTCATACTAGGGAGACTATATGGTATTTACCCTTGTGAGTTTGGTTTATTTCGCTTAAGAGAATGGTCTCAAGTCGTGTCCATTTATTTATAAATATCTCGATGTGATCATTCTTTA